>ARYC01006463.1:0-11805 GCA_000711775.1 Oxytricha trifallax
GCATAAATGGTGGCGGGAGTTGGCTTAGGCAACATGTAAACTTTATTAATAATATTAATATATTTACTTGTTTATAAAGGTAATTTAATAAAGGTATAAGTGCTTCTTATAAGAATATTTAAAAAATAGGAAAATAGATTCATATTGAAATAAACAAACTTTTTAAGATTTTATTTAAATTTCTAAATAATTTTACATAAACGCTACTGCTGTAGCTGTATTTGTTGGATTAAATAATGCTATTGCTACCTTTGTATCTTAATTAAATGGAAGTGGAAAATTAGAATTATGTGGAGAATATCTCAATAGAGGAAGAATTGTGACTTTTTTCTCCTTTTTCATAATATTTCCGCTGCTTTTAATGGCTGACAGTTTTTTCTTATAGATGAACATGGATAAAGAAACGAGTAAATTTGCATAAGATTATATAAAGGTAGTTATGCCAGGTTTGGTATTATAAGCTGAATTTGATATTGTTAGAACTTTTTTGAATTGCTTTGGGAAATCTTAAGTTGCAATGACCATTCAAATTGTTACAACTAGTTTACATGTACTTTGGAGCTATATTTTCGTGTCAAGATTGTAGCTTGGATTAACTGGAACTGCAATCTCTACAATAATAACTTTTTCATTGAATGTTGTCACAATTACAATATACATGTCTTACTTTGAAAAAGAACTTAAAGATGCATGGTTTTTACCAACTAAAAATTCATTCAAAAATCTTGGCTAATATATTTAAGTAGCTTTTCCTTCGATGCTTATGCTATGTTTGGAGTGGTGGACTTTTGAAATTTAGACATTTTTTGCTAGCTTTATCTCAATTGAAGCAACGGGTTCTCAAGTAAAATTAATTATCATCAATTAGTTTAACAACACTTTAATATATGAATAGTTTAATAATCCTCAACGTTTTATATTTGCTCTTTACAATGACACTCGGTTTATAAGTTGCAGGATATTCTTTAATCGGACAAGCTATAGGTTCACAGAATATTATACTGGCAAAAGGTTATAGATAAATGATTTTTATAATTGGCTTAGTTTTGACGTTATTCTAATCCACGTTTATTTACACAATGAGAGAATAGCTCGCTGTATTCTTTACTGATATCGAAGAATTGAAAGTTCTTATAGTTTCAACTTTATAAATAGTAGCTTTTGTTTAACTTGTCGACTGTACGTAAGGATGGCTTTAAGGTATAATCAGGGGCCTTGGTAGATTCAGGGAGGCAATTTAAAAAACAAAACATTATAATTATTAATTATTTTGAGGCAACGTTTGGAGTAATCGTAAGTCTATATGGATTATGTCTTCCATTTAGTTGGTTCTTTGGCATCCATTTGAAGTATGGGCTTTAGGGGCTTTGGATGGGAATGTTTATTGGTCTATTTGTAATTGCTGCATTTTTTATTTACCTAGTTACAATTAAACTGAATTGGCATTAAATTTCAATCGAGGTTAATGAAAGAAGCGAAAAAGACAATCAATAACTCAATAAATAGTAATATAAATTAAAGGAAAACTTGCTGACTTAAAAATAAATTGATGAATAAAAGTGCCAATAAGATAATTAAAATTAGAAAAATTTTAATTATCAAGTGATTTTATTGTTATAAATTACTAAACAAATAACAAATAATAATGATATATAATTCTTTAACATAGTTGTTAATTACAGTTTATGTATTAAAGTTAAAAAAATTAGCTATAATTTGTAAATTTAATAGATAACTTCAATACAAATTAAGTCATAAACAACTATTTTAATATAACTTAATTAATAATTTATATAATTATTTAATTATCTGTGTAAAGTTTTTGAAAGACTAGTTTAAAATTTATTAAATTGAATTAAAAAAAATTTTAAAAAAATAGATCTTTTAATATGTAGTTATAATTATATCCTTATAAATTAACTCTTACTGTAAAATAGTATTTTAGAAGTATTTAATTATTTTTGAAAAATGAGAAAAAAATGATATTTAACATCTCCTTAAATACATTTAAATATTATAAATGAATCGATTATTAAATAAGTAATTTATTAAAGTTTAATCATATGTAATAAAAAATTGAGAAAATAACAATAAATGGCAGTAAATTTTTGTAAATTATAATCTATCAATTTTTAGTTAATTACAGTTATATTATAATATACCCATTGATTTTATAGCTTTAATTATTTAATCACACAAATATTTTAATTTTATTACAAATTTGTGAGAACAGATAATTTTTTATACATTAAGATAATATTAAGAATGCTCTTGAAATAATGTTGAACCTTTTCTTTATATAATGTATAATAAAAACAGAATTAAAATTTAAAAAAAGAAAAGTTTTTTATATTGAATTATTATTTACTCTATATTTATAAAATTTAATACTATATTATTTGCGTAAAAATCTGAAAAAAAATTATATATTTATTTGGGTATTAAAAGTAAAAATTAGATTCTTAACTAATTTATTTATATTAATTATGACAATTTTAATTTCTTTATAATCATTATTTTTGTAAAATAAAATTAGTAAACGATATTTTTTATAACAATTATAAACATTGGTTAAATTTAATTGTGAAATAAATGAATTTCATTAAACATGAGAATTTAAAGTTATTATACATATTATTTAATTTTATAAGTTTATTTTTAAGTTTTAATTTATAAAAATAATTCAATCTAGTAAATATTAAAAATAAGTATTAGTATAGAAATGTAAGAATAATTTAAATTTTATAATTCAAAAAATGATAAACTCTATTTATAAAGTCGCGAACAATTTGTAAGACTCTTATTACTAAAGTGATTGGAAAATAATTTTTTATGATAGGAAGGACAAAGTTGGCAATATGGCTGAGTTCCAGAAGGTACTTAAAGAATGTACTTCTAATGAGAATTGGAATATCTCAAATAGTATAAATAAAAACATGAAATATTTATTTAATTTATTAAAATTAATTATAAGCTATAGGTTTTGGCAGATCACTCATACAAATGATAATAATGTAATCTTGAGTCAATTTAATTTTCTATTAATTTATGTTTTTAAATTTAAAAATATTATTATATATTCTTGATATATAATTTTAAATTTAAAAACGTCGATTTATTAAATTTTAACTTGTAATATATTTAAAAATTGATTAAGAGAGTTAAGATTATAATTAATTAATATATTTAATTTTAATTACATCAACTATATTTTCGAGTTTAAACAAATGGAATAACAGTAACCCTCTAAAATTAGCGCTATTAAGACTCTCTTTCCAGATTTCTTCACCTTGCTTGGTGCCACTCAAACATTAAAGATAATGAAATTAACATTTTTTGAAATTTCAAAGTAAATATTATAAATTTACAATATAAATTATAATTAAGAAATAGATTGTAACCCTTTTATAAAACAAGTTATTTAATTAATATTTGGAATATAGTTTTCTGAGTTTTTATTTTACCTGATATTATTATTTTTCCAAAATATATAATTATATTGATAAGAAATTTAACTCTATATGATGAATTTTTATTAATATCTAATGAACATTAAAATAATAAAATAAAATATTTAGAATTTATCAAAATATTATATGATAAAGGATTTGATTCAATAAAACAATCTATTTACTTTTGTAGTTTATAAATTGATGAGTATATTATTGTAGATTTAATACAATTTTTAAAAAAATAAATCTTAAAAAACTTTTACTGTCATTTTTTAACTTTTTATATTTTTTATTTCTTTTTATTTTTAATTAAATTTGATGAAAATTTCAAATTTCTTTTCTTTATAAATAAAATCGATGATTTAAAATGCCAATTTTTATATAATAAAATATTAAATAACTTATATCAACATCTATTTCTTTAGTATTTTTACTTATATTTTAAGTTGAATATAATAAATAAATGCGTAAGTTTATTGAAACTTACATTTTATATGGAATCTTAATGATTAAACACAAAAGGTTAGTAGGTCAATTTCTTTTCATGACTTTATTTTATTACTTTTACTTGCCTTAATATAAATTGAAATACATTTTTAGAATCTTTAAATGGCAAAAATATATTTTAAGTTCTATAAATGCAGTGTATTAAATTGCATTAACATGATTACTAATAAATCTATCGCATTTATAGAAGTTATTTTCGTATTCAAAGTTTCAAATAATTTTTATTTATTTCTTGGTATATATTCTACTAATTTTATTTGTAAAATAATAATAATTTTCATTAAGAGCTTTTTATAAATGCAATTATCTGACATTAAATAAAAATCTTAAATATTTTATTATTTGAATAAATTTAGTCTTTAAGGAATTTTCAATTTAAATTAATGATTTATTAATCGAATAGCAATTAAAATTTGATTTTTAATAAATATTATGTTTTTACTGGAGCTAGATTTGCTCAGTAGCTAATTTAAATATTGCTCTAATAAATTTGAATTTTGAATTTAATAAAAAAAATATATTAATAATAGTTAAGGGAGTCATTTTAATTATTCAAAAAAATGTATATTAGAGGAAACTATCAATCATAAATATTCTCCCACTTGACTTCTAAATCGTCATGTGTGAACAATACAAGACTAGAGTTCTTATTCTATATAAATTACCAAAAATTATAAGCTAAATCATGTGCTGCTATTTAAATTCCTCTAAACCTGTTTTTTATATTAAGTGCTTATAATAATGAACGCGCAACTTAAAGCCATTCTTCTCTGATTTTTCTTAATTATTATTATGTCTAATATCCTCAGTCTATGCGTCCCTTAGCACTTCTTTTGAACATATTTGTGTTAAAGCATATGTTATTATTGTCTCTAATTCATATAACCTATCAATCGTTTGCAAAAGTAATAAATATTAATTATTAATTTAAAAAGATTAATTAAATTATTTACTGCAATTTAAAGATTTTATGTTTTATGCCAAATATATCCAGTTAGTTGGAAAACTGATTAACTAACTTTATAAAAGGTCTGAAAAATTAGATTAATTTATAAGCAAAATTATGCGAGTAAATTTATTTAAACTTCTCACAATCCTTTATTCTTTTAACACTCATAACTCATAATTGCCTTTAAATATTATTGAAATATAATTGATACTCCAACAACTAGCGTTGACTATGATTGTGATATTAAATGAACGTTTCATATATAGTAATTGAAAAACCCAATAATTTCTTATAAAACTAACTTAATATTATTGTGCAATTCGACTTTAATTTTTTATTTCAGCAATATTCAATAAAATGAATATATTTTAATTAAATTTAAGTTATATATAGCATTTAGTTAGTTATTTTTGCAAAGAAATTTATTCTTGAGATACGAAATAAATCAGTAGGATATTTGATACATATTCAAACTTTCCTTCTATCAGATTTGCCATCATGGATGCTGGTAAACATATAGGAAAGCATTTAATTATTTAAGAAAGATTATCATTTATAAAATAGCGAATTATTATTAATAATATATAGCTATTTCGTGTGTAATGCTCTAGGACACTCAAGAAAGTGAATATTACTTAATAAAAAATTATAATAATTAGTTATTAAAATTAATTTAATTACAAATTGGAACAAAGATTTTATTTTAATTAATGCAATAACTATATGAAATTCGGGATGTAAAGATATTTAAATTTAAAATTAAATTATAATTAATAATATAATTAAATATATAGTTTAAAGTTAATAAAATATTAAAAACATTATCCCTAAATTCAGAATATTTCTGAAAATAATATTTAGGGACATAATTTCATTCAAGAAATATTAATAATATATAATTTTAAATATCATTAGTACCTTAATATTTGTTTTAAAAGTTGACGATGGAGATGCTCAAGGAAATAACAGGGTAAGTAACGATATATAAGTACATTTAAATTTTTCTGATCAAAAAAATGTAGATTGCCAGTGACTCTTTTAATTTAAATAAATAAAATTTAGCTTACTTGTATTTATAAATAATTTACTATTATAAAAATAGATTTCAAATGTGAAAATTACAATTAAAAACATTGATAAATAATTAAATATGAGTTTTTAGTATTTTTAATTCATTTGATAATTAGACAGCAAATAATTTGACTCATCAAAACTTTTCTTAAAGACTCAAAGAAGATAAAATGTGAATCTTTATTTTATACACTATTAATTTATTTAGAATATGCCCTCTAGAGTTATTAGGATGAAGATTTGAATAAGGGAAAAATTAATAATCGGTTAATATCGATGGGGAAGATAATTTTTGGAGACTTTAAGAATAAAATAATTTCGCTAAATATTTCTCTACATTTTTCCCTATTAAAAATGTTTATAGCTAATTAATATGATCTATCGATGAGTCAAATTATTTGCTGTCTAATTATCAAATGAATAAAAAATACTAAAAACTCATATTTAATTATTTATCAATATTTATTTTTGTAATTTCCAATTTTAAATCTATTTTTATAATAGTAAATTATTTATAAATACAAGTAACCTAAATTTTATTTATTTAATAAGTGAAATTTTATAATACTTATTTTTCATGAATACCCTTCAAAAACAAATTGACTTCATCAAAATTTAAATTTTTCCACGATAATTATTCTAAATCATAATGAGTTAACAAACAAATAGAAATCTAACTAAATATCATTATATTATAATTAATAATCAGGATCTACATTTATCCTATTTAACTCTCTTGTCTTATTTGAAAATTTATATTAATTTCCTATTTCCAATTTTTATTATTTTTCTCGTCATGATTTTGTCGAAATTTTGATTCTTTTATAAACTTAAAGTAATTGTAAATCTACTTATGCCACCAAATAAATTCTCAGATTTTTATTTTTTTTTGGAGCAGTCTCATAATTATACGGAATCAAAAGTGATTAACAAAACAAATCTTCTGAAAAATTTATTTATGTGTGTTGAACAAAAATCTAATATTTTCTTTCTCTACAAATAAATGGTTTAATTCAAAATAAAAACTGATGCTCATTTTTTTAATATTAACTTTTAATGATTTATGAATGTAAATCTCTTATTTTTATTAATTTTATATACAATAAAAAAAATTAAATTTTAAGGATGTCAGTAAAAATTATTGTAATAAAATCTAATTTAATATCAAAATTAAATTATTTTATAATTAGTAATATGATAAGAAAAAAATTGGATAGAATCTAAAAAATATAGCATATTTTGTGTAATATATATCATTTAAAATTAGCTTAAATATTATATTTACTCAAGATATTTTAATTAAAATATTTATTATATTTGTATCATTAATACATTTAAAATTTAAAATTATAGGCCAATTTTTTTTAAATTAATTAAACTCTGACAGGAAGCTCATCGACAATCATATTTATATTTAATTTGATTATTTTTAGATTAATAATCGTAATGTATTTTTTTTGAATGTGACTTTGTACATTGATGCTCTCTTTCTTCTATGCTATGACATGAACGTCGCAATGTTCATTAAAATATTTTTTAGTAATTAAATTGACTAAATTATTTTGTTTAAGAATAAATATATAATTATATCAATTAATATGTCTATTATTTAAAAATTTCAATCAATAATATTTTAATTACATTATTTTTTCCAAATATATTTATTTTAATTTAATATTTTTTGATTACTTTGCCACTACTCCTAAGCCAATGAGAAGGAGAGGAATGACATCGAGTTGTATTTGAAATTTTTCAACAAAAGAGTGACTCAATTCATTGAGCAGTTCCCAATCATCCACCATGAACATTTGCAACTCGACGAGATACAACACGATTAGCCCTAAGCTTTTTTAAATAAATACATAATTCAAATTCAATTTAACAAATTCTTAATAATATTTCAAGCTTTGCATGAAGGATCACTCCATGATAGCCTAGATTTCCTACTACATTTTGATCACAAGATTCACACTGACGTGGCTGACCCTAAAACTCTCACTACCTTATCAAAAACTATCCTCTCGTAAGTTAGTTAGAAATTTTATATATATATAATTGTTAAGAATGTATAATTGTATATAATATCAATTACATTTTTATAGTTGAGTTAATAATTGTTTCACATATAGATTTGCAAGATTCGTGGACAAGATTCTGGGGCGAGTGTAGGATATGCACAATACCAAATCTGACCTTATGTAGTTTTGCAAGGAGTCAATTTTAATTTTTTAAATAATTATATTTTCAAATATTTCAAAAATTATTTATTATAAAATTAAGCTTATCATTATAAAAAACCTAAGACCACTATTGAAGTTTAAAAGTGTTTTGATTTTTAGGATATAGTTGGGGTTAGGGTCATAAAAATTAGGTCTTATTTTTAATATTTTAATTTTTTCTATTTTAGATAAAATATATTGTTAATAGTAAAAGATATTTTATAAATAGATGATCAAAGTATTGCTTTTTTTAATATAAATGGTCTTTGAGGTTATGAATTTATCGCTATCACATTAAACTACTACTAATATATTCATATTTAGTAGCTGAAAATAATAGATTAACCTCGCTATAAATATCAAATTTAAAACATGTTAGAGTATAATCATCACATTCATAACTCACTTAATTAACAAATCAATTTGATCATTCTAAAACATTACCAAAATTTCAAATATATTCACTTAAATTTCAAATACTAATAAATCTTGCATAAATTAAATGTATTCCCTATAAACGTATGATTTAATTGAAGCCTTCCATCAATTAATATACTGAAGAAGTCATGGGATTTAATTGATTACATTTTATAAATTAAAAACATATTTTAATTTTGCATTGAAATTTGATTATCAATTTTTTATAAAATAATATTTAATAGTCTATCTTTATATTGGAACCCTTTAGGAACATTAATAAAACAAAAACTTTTAAATTTTTAATTTTTAATTATATTTAATTTAATGAATTCAAAAATAATATTTATTTAATTAAATTAGGCAGTTTATACATTATAAATAAACTCAGAAATATTTAGAAACAAATGAGAAAATTTTTAAAATTGATAGATATAATTATTTGATTAATTAAAATGATTATTCTGCTAAAACCATCAATAAAATACTATTAATAATATAAGAATATAATTGAATTTGAAAATTATATTATATTAAATTTTTCAACAATTTAATTATTGCCTTTAATCATCTCGAAATCTAGACATTCAAAAATTTTTTTCTAAAGAAATCAAAATGTAAAGAAACTATAAATAAAGCAATATTTTAGCTTTGAAAGTGCTTGCAATAATGTATGAAAGATTAGGAATGGGATTTAGAATTATCAAGTAAGGAGTACTTTAAAAAAAACTAATGAATTCTTCCTCCATAAATCCTTGCATTAAACTCAGAAATGCTAAGCTCATATAAAGAAAATCTAAGTTATATAACACTAAAAAATGGAAGGTGAAAATTCCAGGATAAATTTCTTGGAAAAAATTGGTGCTAATAGGTTGTATTCAAATCTATCGAAAAGTTTAAATATGAAGAGGAGCACAGATTTCAATCCGTATCCATAACTATAGAATGGGGAGAATATGGGGAGCAACCTGCATTTTTTGCTTCAAACTATTACTATTATTCTTAAACAATAAGGAATTCAAAAAAATAATGCTGGCGCTTGCATCATAACTTGCTTGAATTGAGAGTAAGTAGTAAGAATTTAAGAACCTTACAGCGGCTAGTGTTGCTATCTATTCGGGATTCAAGGAAGGTTTTCGGATTTAAAAAGTTTTGAGCTTCAATGCTAAGTACAGAGACCGATCATTTAATGGAAAGAGACTTAGGGTGTTTATACTGCTCGTGGTGCTATTCTTGGAAATGGAAATGGTTATAATGGACGAATCAAACTTTAAGAGAGATTACAAGCTACCAAAGTGATAGAGATTAATTCAGCTGCTCTTCACAAGGAAATTCAAAAATATAAATTATTTTATGGCGCATGCAGTCGGTAAGATCAATGTTCTAGTAAAACGACTATGATATTTAGTAGGACTAGATGCTGGTTGGCTACTCTAACATAGAATAAAAACATATCTATGATAAATGGGGTTAAAAGTATGATCAAATGGACCCCAAAAACCCCATTTTTGAAATATTAACTTTCTTTTTCTTTACGATTAAAATTAACTAAAGTATTAAATTAGAAAGTTATAAGGATAGGGTGGCCCACAGGGGCCCTAGGCTGGAGACTTTCTAAAAGAGCTTTCTACTACACTAAGGGCTTCTGAGGGTAGGCAGGGAGTTGCTGGGTTCACCGTATTAGGGTCCAGTCGGCGGGGTTCAATCTGTCAGTTCATAAACTCCTCGAATTGACTGCACTCTAAGGATTTGCCTGCATTAAATGAGCTTCCTGGCGTGAGTTCAGCTTTCTAGGTAATAGGGAGAGGATTAAGGTGCTCAACCTTCGAAAGTGAGAAGATGAGGACCATAGAAGCCAACGACAATGATTTTCCTCCTACAACAGGTCGGGTTAATGAGGCTACCACAGCGAAAGGACAGAGACTACTATCTCAGCAGCGTTGAAACCAGGTAAGAGTTTTCTCCAGACTCCCCTTTAATTGGTTACAGGAAGCAGATCTCTGCGAGCTCTGCGGGAGATATTCCTAACTCGCTAGGCTCTTATCTCGTATGCATCTCGGTAAAGGGAGAAGTGGAATGGGGGGGCGAGGTGGTTACTTGAAGTTTTTCTAGTTCACGACTTGCCACGTAATTGATTGCCACGTCAACTCACTTCAGATACGTCTACGTCACGACTAAAATTGATTATTTGATTTTAGTATTAAACAGTGAATTGATAAATATTTAATTTTGAGAATATCTCATTAATCATCAAAATTAAATGAAATCTGAAAAACCAAAAACCCAAGCAAATTATGGGAATGTAAAACACAAGTTTTACTGTTTATTCTTTATCCATCCAATTTAGAGTCATCAGCTGCTTGTGTGATGCCAATTCATATGGTAATAGAACAATTGACATTTTAATAGAAATAATTGGCATTCAAAACCCCAAAACCCCTTAGTGAGGTTTATAAGTGCTTTGATTTGTAGGGTATAGTTGGGGTCTTATTGGGGTTAGTAGAGAAATTAGGTCAAATTGCAAAATGAGAAATAGAAATTAGCGAAATTTAGGTCTATTTATGATGAGTAATATTTAGATTTACTGCTTAAGCTTAGGTATGGTACAAGTATTAATATAGACTAAGTCAAACCAGTAATGAATTATGCGGCTATAGCAAAGCTCCTGCGCAAGAGTGCCTCAACAGTTAGGTATCATTGCTTGTTGGCTGTTTAGCATTATAATTCAGGCACTGGAAAGCATCCTGCAAGAAAATAAAAGTTCTCACAGCACCATATTGACTACCTCTGCGACTCGAAGAATTTGAAGTATTGGGCACACTTTCCACTTGACTAGCGAGTTGTGATGTTTCATCGCAAGTTTCCTGATATGCGTATCTCTCCTTAAACTATAGCCAGCAATTATAAAAGAAATGGTATTACTTTCAAGACTGTCAACAGAGTGAAGAGAATGATTGATTTCACAGTGCCATTTTATAGTAATAATTTAAAACTATATATATGATTAAATGCAAAGAGCTATTACTAATAACATCAAGTTCATACACGCAAATGAAGCTGTGTTTACCTTCAACACCTTTATTAATAAGTCATGGTACAAGAAGTATTATAATATAGAGTCTACGATTAGAAAGTAAAGGTTGTAACCCATGCAATATTAGCAGGTATTAGTGAAGACTTTGGCTTAGAA
>ARYC01006465.1:0-14278 GCA_000711775.1 Oxytricha trifallax
TATTAAATTGATGAGTTAGAATGTTAAACATCGATTTTTAGGGTTTTCATGGCTGGTGAGAGGGTCACGGAAATTATTGAGGTCATCTGCAATCAAGCAAATCCACTAAATTTGGGCTCCTGATTAAGACTGTAACATCAGAACACAAGAAACAGGGGCATTAGCAAAAGTTATGGAGTGGTGAAATTGTCGATTTATTACTTTATTTAAATTTATTTAAATATTTTTAAAGTAAAATTGAACTGACGAGATAACGATTATTATTTTATCAATTTTCATTTCTTATAAACTCCCGAAAATAATGATTCTGGTAAATTAGACCTCGCTGAGCACGAATACAAAATCAGAATTGATTTTATTTCAAAACGCAGAAAGTTAAAACTATTTGAAGTTCATCTGATCGTATTAATACGAATGTGATTTTATTGATTTTTCTATATTAATTCTTTTGAAAAATAGTATGAATTAATTTAATTGAGTACTAAACAATTTTAAAAACGATATTAAAGTATTAAATAGAATAGCCAAAATTATCAATTCAAATTATTACGAACTCGCTGAACACGAATATAAAATCAGAATTGATTTATCTTCAAAACGCGCAAAGATAAAGGCATTTGAAGTTTTATTATAGGAATTGATGAGTTAGTATGTTAAGCATTGATTTTTAGGGTTTTCATGGCAACGGGAGAGGGTCACGGAAATTATTGAGGTCATCTGCAATCAAGCAAATCCACTAAATTTGGGCTTCTGAACAAGAGTGTGACACCGGAACATCGCATATATAGTCATTTTCAAAAGTTAAAGGGGGGTCAAATCGTCCATTTTTTGATTTTTTTAATTTCGCTGAGGAGCCGAACCTTTCCCCGGAAAAACTCAACTTGCAATTTATATTTTACAAAATCTCCCGAGATAATCTTATCCAGTCATTTTGACCTGGCTGAACACGAATATAAAATCAAAATTGATTTATCTTAAAAACGCCAAAGATACAGGCATTTGAAGTTTTATTTTAAGAACTGATGAGTGAGTATGTTAAACATCGATTTTTAGGGTTTTCAAGGCAGCGGGAGAGGGTCAAGGAAATTCAAGAGGTGACTTGGAATTAAGCAAATCCACTTAATTTGGGCTCCTGATTAAGACTGAAATACCAGAACACAAGATACAGGGGCATTAGCAAAAGTTATGGAGAGGTGAAATTGTCGATTTATTACTTTATTTAAATTTATTTAAATTTTTTTAAAGTAAAATTGAACTGACGAGATAACGACTCCTGTGATAAGATGCTAATTTTATCAATTTTCAAATCTTATAAACTCCCGAAAATAATGAATCTGGTAAATTAGACCTCGCTGAGCACGAATACAAAATTAGAATTGATTTTACTTCAAAACGCACAAAGATAAAACTATTTGAAGCTCGTCTGATCGTATTTATAAGAATGTGATCTTATTGATTTTTCTATATTAATTCTTTTGAAAAATAGTATGAATTAATTTAATTGAGTACTAAATAATTTAAAAAACTATATTTAAGTGTTAAAAATAATTTAGCCAAGAAATATCAATTCAAGTTATTTCGAACTCGCTGAACACGAATATAAAATCAGAATTGATTCATCTTCAAAACGCGCAAAGATATAGGCATTTGAAGTTTTATTATAGGAATTGATGAGTTAGTATGTTAAACATCGATTTTTAGGGGTTTCGTGGCAGCGGGAGAGGGTCACGGAAATTATTGAGGTCATCTGCAATCAAGCAAATCAAAATTGGGCTTTGAACAAGAGGATGAAGCGAACCATTCATATATAGTCATTTTCAAAAGTTAAAGGGGGGTCAAATCGTCCATTTTTTGATTTTTTTAATTTCGCTGAGGAGCCGAACCTTTCCCCGGAAAAACTCAACTTGCAATTTATATTTTACAAAATCTCCCGAGATAATCTTATCCAGTCATTTTGACCTGGCTGAACACGAATATAAAATCAAAATTGATTTATCTTAAAAACGCGCAAAGATATAGGCATTTGAAGTTTTATTATAGGAATTGATGAGTTAGTATGTTAAACATTGATTTTTTTAAGTTTTCAAGGCAATGGGTTTGGGTAACTGAAATTCATGAGGTGACCTGGCATTAAGCAAATCCACTAAATTTGGGCTCCTGATTAAGACTGTAACATCAGAACACAAGATACAGGGTGAGCATTAGCAAAGTTATGGAGTGGTGAAATTGTCGATTTATTACTTTATTTAAATTTATTTAAATATTTTTAAAGTAAAATTGAACTGACGAGATAACGAATTTTATCAATTTTCATTTCTTATAAACTCCCGAAAATAATGATTCTGGTAAATTAGACCTCGCTGAGCACGAATACAAAATCAGAATTGATTTTATTTCAAAACGCAGAAAGTTAAAACTATTTGAAGTTCATCTGATCGTATTAATACGAATGTGATTTTATTGATTTTTCTATATTAATTCTTTTGAAAAATAGTATGAATTAATTTAATTGAGTACTAAACAATTTTAAAAACGATATTAAAGTATTAAATAGAATAGCCAAAATTATCAATTCAAATTATTACGAACTCGCTGAACACGAATATAAAATCAGAATTGATTTATCTTCAAAACGCGCAAAGATAAAGGCATTTGAAGTTTTATTATAGGAATTGATGAGTTAGTATGTTAAGCATTGATTTTTAGGGTTTTCATGGCAACGGGAGAGGGTCACGGAAATTATTGAGGTCATCTGCAATCAAGCAAATCCACTAAATTTGGGCTTCTGAACAAGAGTGTGTTATCGGAACATCAGATATATAGTCATTTTCAAAAGTTAAAGGGGGGTCAAATCGTCCATTTTTTGATTTTTTTAATTTCGCTGAGGAGCCGAACCTTTCCCCGGAAAAACTCAACTTGCAATTTATATTTTACAAAATCTCCCGAGATAATCTTATCCAGTCATTTTGACCTGGCTGAACACGAATATAAAATCAAAATTGATTTATCTTAAAAACGCGCAAAGATACAGGCATTTGAAGTTTTATTTTAAGAACTGATGAGTGAGTATGTTAAACATCGATTTTTAGGGTTTTCAAGGCAGCGGGAGAGGGTCAAGGAAATTCAAGAGGTGACTTGGAATTAAGCAAATCCACTTAATTTGGGCTCCTGATTAAGACTGAAATACCAGAACACAAGATACAGGGGCATTAGCAAAAGTTATGGAGAGGTGAAATTGTCGATTTATTACTTTATTTAAATTTATTTAAATTTTTTTAAAGTAAAATTGAACTGACGAGATAACGACTCCTGTGATAAGATGCTAATTTTATCAATTTTCAAATCTTATAAACTCCCGAAAATAATGAATCTGGTAAATTAGACCTCGCTGAGCACGAATACAAAATTAGAATTGATTTTACTTCAAAACGCACAAAGATAAAACTATTTGAAGCTCGTCTGATCGTATTTATAAGAATGTGATCTTATTGATTTTTCTATATTAATTCTTTTGAAAAATAGTATGAATTAATTTAATTGAGTACTAAATAATTTAAAAAACTATATTTAAGTGTTAAAAATAATTTAGCCAAGAAATATCAATTCAAGTTATTTCGACCTCGCTGAACACGAATATAAAATCAGAATTGATTTATCTTCAAAACGCGCAAAGATAAAGGCATTTGAAGTTTTATTATAGGAATTGATGAGTTAGTATGTTAAGCATTGATTTTTAGGGTTTTCATGGCAACGGGAGAGGGTCACGGAAATTATTGAGGTCATCTGCAATCAAGCAAATCCACTAAATTTGGGCTTCTGAACAAGAGTGTGTTATGGAACATCAGATATATAGTCATTTTCAAAAGTTAAAGGGGGGTCAAATCGTCCATTTTTTGATTTTTTTAATTTCGCTGAGGAGCCGAACCTTTCCCCGGAAAAACTCAACTTGCAATTTATATTTTACAAAATCTCCCGAGATAATCTTATCCAGTCATTTTGACCTGGCTGAACACGAATATAAAATCAAAATTGATTTATCTTAAAAACGCGCAAAGATATAGGCATTTGAAGTTTTATTATAGGAATTGATGAGTGAGTATGTTAAACATCGATTTTTAGGGTTTTCAAGGCAGCGGGAGAGGGTCAAGGAAATTCAAGAGGTGACTTGGAATTAAGCAAATCCACTTAATTTGGGCTCCTGATTAAGACTGAAATACCAGAACACAAGATACAGGGCATTAGCAAAAGTTATGGAGAGGTGAAATTGTCGATTTATTACTTTATTTAAATTTATTTAAATTTTTTTAAAGTAAAATTGAACTGACGAGATAACGACTCCTGTGATAAGATGCTAATTTTATCAATTTTCAAATCTTATAAACTCCCGAAAATAATGAATCTGGTAAATTAGACCTCGCTGAGCACGAATACAAAATTAGAATTGATTTTACTTCAAAACGCACAAAGATAAAACTATTTGAAGCTCGTCTGATCGTATTTATAAGAATGTGATCTTATTGATTTTTCTATATTAATTCTTTTGAAAAATAGTATGAATTAATTTAATTGAGTACTAAATAATTTAAAAAACGATATTAAAGTATTAAATAGAATAGCCAAAATTATCAATTCAAATTATTACGAACTCACTGAACACGAATATAAAATCAGAATTGATTAATCTTCAAAACGCGCAAAGATAAAGGCATTTGAAGTTTAATTATAGGAATTGATGAGTTAGTATGTTAAACATTGATTTTTAGGGTTTTCATGGCAACGGGAGAGGGTCACGGAAAATATTGAGGTCATCTGCAATCAAGCAAATCCACTAAATTTGGGCTTCTGAACAAGAGTGTGTTATCGGAACACCAAATATATAGTCATTTTCAAAAGTTAAAGGGGGGTCAAATCGTCCATTTTTTGATTTTTTAAATTTCGCCCAAGAGCCGAACCTTTCCCCGGAAAAACTCAACTTGCAATATATATTTCACAAAATCTCCCGAAAAAATCAAATCCAGTCATTTAGACCTCGCTGAACACGAATATAAAATCAAAATCGATTTATATTAAAAACGCGCAAAGATACAGGCATTTGAAGTTTTATTTTAAGAACTGATGAGTGAGTATGTTAAACATCGATTTTTAGGGTTTTCAAGGCAGCGGGAGAGGGTCAAGGAAATTCAAGAGGTGACTTGGAATTAAGCAAATCCACTTAATTTGGGCTCCTGATTAAGACTGAAATACCAGAACACAAGATACAGGGGCATTAGCAAAAGTTATGGAGAGGTGAAATTGTCGATTTATTACTTTATTTAAATTTATTTAAATTTTTTTAAAGTAAAATTGAACTGACGAGATAACGACTCCTGTGATAAGATGCTAATTTTATCAATTTTCAAATCTTATAAACTCCCGAAAATAATGAATCTGGTAAATTAGACCTCGCTGAGCACGAATACAAAATTAGAATTGATTTTACTTCAAAACGCACAAAGATAAAACTATTTGAAGCTCGTCTGATCGTATTTATAAGAATGTGATCTTATTGATTTTTCTATATTAATTCTTTTGAAAAATAGTATGAATTAATTTAATTGAGTACTAAATAATTTAAAAAACTATATTTAAGTGTTAAAAATAATTTAGCCAAGAAATATCAATTCAAGTTATTTCGACCTCGCTGACACGAATATAAAATCAGAATTGATTCATCTTCAAAACGCGCAAAGATATAGGCATTTGAAATTTTATTATAGGAATTGATGAGTTAGTATGTTAAACATCGATTTTTAGGGGTTTCATGACAACGGGAGAGGGTCACGGAAATTATTGAGGTCATCTGCAATCAAGCAAATCCACTAAATTTGGGCTCCTGAACAAGGTGACACCGACATCAGATATATAGTCATTTTCAAAAGTTAAAGGGGGGTCAAATCGTCCATTTTTTGATTTTTTTAATTTCGCTGAGGAGCCGAACCTTTCCCCGGAAAAACTCAACTTGCAATTTATATTTTACAAAATCTCCCGAGATAATCTTATCCAGTCATTTTGACCTGGCTGAACACGAATATAAAATCAAAATTGATTTATCTTAAAAACGCGCAAAGATACAGGCATTTGAAGTTTTATTTTAAGAACTGATGAGTGAGTATGTTAAACATCGATTTTTAGGGTTTTCAAGGCAGCGGGAGAGGGTCAAGGAAATTCAAGAGGTGACTTGGAATTAAGCAAATCCACTTAATTTGGGCTCCTGATTAAGACTGAAATACCAGAACACAAGATACAGGGGCATTAGCAAAAGTTATGGAGAGGTGAAATTGTCGATTTATTACTTTATTTAAATTTATTTAAATTTTTTTAAAGTAAAATTGAACTGACGAGATAACGACTCCTGTGATAAGATGCTAATTTTATCAATTTTCAAATCTTATAAACTCCCGAAAATAATGAATCTGGTAAATTAGACCTCGCTGAGCACGAATACAAAATTAGAATTGATTTTACTTCAAAACGCACAAAGATAAAACTATTTGAAGCTCGTCTGATCGTATTTATAAGAATGTGATCTTATTGATTTTTCTATATTAATTCTTTTGAAAAATAGTATGAATTAATTTAATTGAGTACTAAATAATTTAAAAAACTATATTTAAGTGTTAAAAATAATTTAGCCAAGAAATATCAATTCAAGTTATTTCGAACTCGCTGAACACGAATATAAAATCAGAATTGATTCATCTTCAAAACGCGCAAAGATATAGGCATTTGAAATTTTATTATAGGAATTGATGAGTTAGTATGTTAAACATCGATTTTTAGGGGTTTCATGACAACGGGAGAGGGTCACGGAAATTATTGAGGTCATCTGCAATCAAGCAAATCCACTAAATTTGGGCTTCTGAACAAGAGTGTGTTACCGGAACATCAGATATATAGTCATTTTCAAAAGTTAAAGGGGGGTCAAATCGTCCATTTTTTGATTTTTTTAATTTCGCTGAGGAGCCGAACCTTTCCCCGGAAAAACTCAACTTGCAATTTATATTTTACAAAATCTCCCGAGATAATCTTATCCAGTCATTTTGACCTGGCTGAACACGAATATAAAATCAAAATTGATTTATCTTAAAAACGCGCAAAGATAAAGGCATTTGAAGTTTTATTTTAAGAACTGATGAGTGAGTATGTTAAACATCGATTTTTAGGGTTTTCAAGGCAGCGGGAGAGGGTCAAGGAAATTCAAGAGGTGACTTGGAATTAAGCAAATCCACTTAATTTGGGCTCCTGATTAAGACTGAAATACCAGAACACAAGATACAGGGGCATTAGCAAAAGTTATGGAGAGGTGAAATTGTCGATTTATTACTTTATTTAAATTTATTTAAATTTTTTTAAAGTAAAATTGAACTGACGAGATAACGACTCCTGTGATAAGATGCTAATTTTATCAATTTTCAAATCTTATAAACTCCCGAAAATAATGAATCTGGTAAATTAGACCTCGCTGAGCACGAATACAAAATTAGAATTGATTTTACTTCAAAACGCACAAAGATAAAACTATTTGAAGCTCGTCTGATCGTATTTATAAGAATGTGATCTTATTGATTTTTCTATATTAATTCTTTTGAAAAATAGTATGAATTAATTTAATTGAGTACTAAATAATTTAAAAAACTATATTTAAGTGTTAAAAATAATTTAGCCAAGAAATATCAATTCAAGTTATTTCGACCTCGCTGAACACGAATATAAAATCAGAATTGATTTATCTTCAAAACGCGCAAAGATATAGGCATTTGAAGTTTTATTATAGGAATTGATGAGTTAGTATGTTAAACATTGATTTTTAGGGTTTTCATGGCAACGGGAGAGGGTCACGGAAATTATTGAGGTCATCTGCAATCAAGCAAATCCACTAAATTTGGGCTTCTGAACAAGAGTGTGACACCGGAACATCAGATATATAGTCATTTTCAAAAGTTAAAGGGGGGTCAAATCGTCCATTTTTTGATTTTTTTAATTTCGCTGAGGAGCCGAACCTTTCCCCGGAAAAACTCAACTTGCAATTTATATTTTACAAAATCTCCCGAGATAATCTTATCCAGTCATTTTGACCTGGCTGAACACGAATATAAAATCAAAATTGATTTATCTTAAAAACGCGCAAAGATACAGGCATTTGAAGTTTTATTTTAAGAACTGATGAGTGAGTATGTTAAACATCGATTTTTAGGGTTTTCAAGGCAGCGGGAGAGGGTCAAGGAAATTCAAGAGGTGACTTGGAATTAAGCAAATCCACTTAATTTGGGCTCCTGATTAAGACTGAAATACCAGAACACAAGATACAGGGGCATTAGCAAAAGTTATGGAGAGGTGAAATTGTCGATTTATTACTTTATTTAAATTTATTTAAATTTTTTTAAAGTAAAATTGAACTGACGAGATAACGACTCCTGTGATAAGATGCTAATTTTATCAATTTTCAAATCTTATAAACTCCCGAAAATAATGAATCTGGTAAATTAGACCTCGCTGAGCACGAATACAAAATTAGAATTGATTTTACTTCAAAACGCACAAAGATAAAACTATTTGAAGCTCGTCTGATCGTATTTATAAGAATGTGATCTTATTGATTTTTCTATATTAATTCTTTTGAAAAATAGTATGAATTAATTTAATTGAGTACTAAATAATTTTAAAAACGATATTAAAGTGTTAAATAGAATAGCCAAAATTATCAATTCAAATTATTACGAACTCGCTGAACACGAATATAAAATCAGAATTGATTTATCTTCAAAACGCGCAAAGATAAAGGCATTTGAAGTTTTATTATAGGAATTGATGAGTTAGTATGTTAAACATTGATTTTTAGGGTTTTCATGACAACGGGAGAGGGTCACGGAAATTATTGGGTCATCTGCAATCAAGCAAATCCACTAAATTTGGGCTTCTGAACAAGAGTGTGACACCGACATCAGATATATAGTCATTTTCAAAAGTTAAAGGGGGGTCAAATCGTCCATTTTTTGATTTTTTTAATTTCGCTGAGGAGCCGAACCTTTCCCCGGAAAAACTCAACTTGCAATTTATATTTCACAAAAACTCCCGAAAAAATCTTATCCAGTCATTTTGACCTAGCTGAACACGAATATAAAATCAAAATAAATTTATCTTAAAAACGCGCAAAGATACAACCATATGAAGTTTTAATATAGGAATTGATGAGTGAGTATGTTAAAAATAGATTTTTAAAGTTTTCAAGGCAACGGGAGAGGGTAAAGGAAATTCAAGAGGTGACTTGGAATTAAGCAAATCCACTTAATTTGGGCTCCTGATTAAGACTGAAATACCAGAACACAAGATACAGGGGCATTAGCAAAAGTTATGGAGAGGTGAAATTGTCGATTTATTACTTTATTTAAATTTATTTAAATTTTTTTAAAGTAAAATTGAACTGACGAGATAACGACTCCTGTGATAAGATGCTAATTTTATCAATTTTCAAATCTTATAAACTCCCGAAAATAATGAATCTGGTAAATTAGACCTCGCTGAGCACGAATACAAAATTAGAATTGATTTTACTTCAAAACGCACAAAGATAAAACTATTTGAAGCTCGTCTGATCGTATTTATAAGAATGTGATCTTATTGATTTTTCTATATTAATTCTTTTGAAAAATAGTATGAATTAATTTAATTGAGTACTAAATAATTTAAAAAACTATATTTAAGTGTTAAAAAGAATAGCCAAAAATATCAATTCAAATTATTTCGAACTCGCTGAACACGAATATAAAATCAGAATTGATTCATCTTCAAAACGCGCAAAGATAAAGGCATTTGAAGTTTTATTATAGGAATTGATGAGTTAGTATGTTAAACATCGATTTTTAGGGGTTTCATGGCAGCGGGAGAGGGTCACGGAAAATATTGAGGTCATCTGCAATCAAGCAAATCCACTAAATTTGGGCTCTGATCAAGAGTGTGACACCAGAACACCAGATATATACTCATTTTCAAAAGTTATAGGGGGTCAATTTGCCATTTTGCAATTTTTAAAATTTGGCCCTGGCCCGACCCTTCCCCGCCAAAACGCAACTTCAAATTTATATTTCCCAAAAACTCCCAAAAATATCAAATCTAATCAATTAGACCTCGCTGAACACAAATACAAAATCAGAATTGATTTATCTTCAAACGCGCAAAGATACAGGCATTTGAAGTTTTAATATAGGAATTGATGAGTGAGTATGTTAAACATCGATTTTTAGGGTTTTCAAGGCAGCGGGAGAGGGTCAAGGAAATTCAAGAGGTGACTTGGAATTAAGCAAATCCACTTAATTTGGGCTCCTGATTAAGACTGAAATACCAGAACACAAGATACAGGGGCATTAGCAAAAGTTATGGAGAGGTGAAATTGTCGATTTATTACTTTATTTAAATTTATTTAAATTTTTTTAAAGTAAAATTGAACTGACGAGATAACGACTCCTGTGATAAGATGCTAATTTTATCAATTTTCAAATCTTATAAACTCCCGAAAATAATGAATCTGGTAAATTAGACCTCGCTGAGCACGAATACAAAATTAGAATTGATTTTACTTCAAAACGCACAAAGATAAAACTATTTGAAGCTCGTCTGATCGTATTTATAAGAATGTGATCTTATTGATTTTTCTATATTAATTCTTTTGAAAAATAGTATGAATTAATTTAATTGAGTACTAAACAATTTAAAAAGATATTAAAGTGTTAAAAAGAATAGCCAAAATTATCAATTCAAATTATTTCGAACTCGCTGAACACGAATATAAAATCAGAATTGATTCATCTTCAAAACGCGCAAAGATATAGGCATTTGAAATTTTATTATAGGAATTGATGAGTTAGTATGTTAAACATCGATTTTTAGGGGTTTCATGACAACGGGAGAGGGTCACGGAAATTATTGAGGTCATCTGCAATCAAGCAAATCCACTAAATTTGGGCTTCTGAACAAGAGTGTGACACCGGAACATCAGATATATAGTCATTTTCAAAAGTTAAAGGGGGGTCAAATCGTCCATTTTTTGATTTTTTTAATTTCGCTGAGGAGCCGAACCTTTCCCCGGAAAAACTCAACTTGCAATTTATATTTTACAAAATCTCCCGAGATAATCTTATCCAGTCATTTTGACCTGGCTGAACACGAATATAAAATCAAAATTGATTTATCTTAAAAACGCGCAAAGATATAGGCATTTGAAGTTTTATTTAGGTCTTGATGTGAGTGAGTATGTTAAAAATAGATTTTTTAAGTTTTCAAGGCAATGGGTTTGGGTAACTGAAATTCATGAGGTGACCTGGCATTAAGCAAATCCACTAAATTTGGGCTCCTGATTAAGACTGTAACATCAGAACACAAGATACAGGGGATTGCAAAAGTATGGATGGTGAAATGTCGATTTATTACTTTATTTAAATTTATTTAAATATTTTTAAAGTAAAATTGAACTGACGAGATAACGACTCCAGTGATAAGATGCTAATTTATCAATTTTCATTTCTTATAAACTCCCGAAAATAATGATTCTGGTAAATTAGACCTCGCTGAGCACGAATACAAAATCAGAATTGATTTTATTTCAAAACGCAGAAAGTTAAAACTATTTGAAGTTCATCTGATCGTATTAATACGAATGTGATTTTATTGATTTTTCTATATTAATTCTTTTGAAAAATAGTATGAATTAATTTAATTGAGTACTAAACAATTTTAAAAACGATATTAAAGTATTAAATAGAATAGCCAAAATTATCAATTCAAATTATTACGAACTCGCTGAACACGAATATAAAATCAGAATTGATTTATCTTCAAAACGCGCAAAGATAAAGGCATTTGAAGTTTTATTATAGGAATTGATGAGTTAGTATGTTAAGCATTGATTTTTAGGGTTTTCATGGCAACGGGAGAGGGTCACGGAAATTTTGAGGTCATCTGCAATCAAGCAAATCCACTAAATTTGGGCTTCTGAACAAGAGTGTGACACCGGAACATCAGATATATAGTCATTTTCAAAAGTTAAAGGGGGGTCAAATCGTCCATTTTTTGATTTTTTTAATTTCGCTGAGGAGCCGAACCTTTCCCCGGAAAAACTCAACTTGCAATTTATATTTTACAAAATCTCCCGAGATAATCTTATCCAGTCATTTTGACCTGGCTGAACACGAATATAAAATCAAAATTGATTTATCTTAAAAACGCGCAAAGATATAGGCATTTGAAGTTTTATTATAGGAATTGATGAGTTAGTATGTTAAACATTGATTTTTAGTTTTCAAGGCAACGGGAGAAGGTTACGTAAATTCATGTCGTGATCTGGAATTAAGTAAATCCACTAAATTTGGGCTCCTATAAAAGATTGCAACTCCAGAACACAAGATACAGGGGCATTTGCAAAAGTTATGGAGGAGTCAAATTGTGATTTAATAAATTTATTTAAATTTATTTAAATATTTTTAAAGTAAAATTGAACTGACGAGATAACGACTCCAGTGATAAGATGCTAATTTTATTATCAATTTTCATTTCTTATAAACTCCCGAAAATAATGATTCTGGTAAATTAGACCTCGCTGAGCACGAATACAAAATCAGAATTGATTTTATTTCAAAACGCAGAAAGTTAAAACTATTTGAAGTTCATCTGATCGTATTAATACGAATGTGATTTTATTGATTTTTCTATATTAATTCTTTTGAAAAATAGTATGAATTAATTTAATTGAGTACTAAACAATTTTAAAAACGATATTAAAGTATTAAATAGAATAGCCAAAATTATCAATTCAAATTATTACGAACTCGCTGAACACGAATATAAAATCAGAATTGATTTATCTTCAAAACGCGCAAAGATAAAGGCATTTGAAGTTTTATTATAGGAATTGATGAGTTAGTATGTTAAGCATTGATTTTTAGGGTTTTCATGGCAACGGGAGAGGGTCACGGAAATTAATTGAGGTCATCTGCAATCAAGCAAATCCACTAAATTTGGGCTCCTGAACAAGAGTGTGACACCGGAACACCAGATATATAGTCATTTTCAAAAGTTATAGGGGGGTCATTTTGTCCATTTTTGGGTTTTTAAAAATTCTGTCCAGGGCCGAACCTTTCCCCGGCAAAACTCAACTTGCAATTTTTATTTCCCAAAAACACCAGAAAATAACGATCCTGTTCATTTAGACCTCGCTAAACACGAATATAAAATCAGAATTAATTTATCTTAAGAACGCGCAAAGATACAGGCATTTGAAGTTTTATTTTAAGAACTGATGAGTGAGTATGTTAAACATCGATTTTTAGGGTTTTCAAGGCAGCGGGAGAGGGTCAAGGAAATTCAAGAGGTGACTTGGAATTAAGCAAATCCACTTAATTTGGGCTCCTGATTAAGACTGAAATACCAGAACACAAGATACAGGGGCATTAGCAAAAGTTATGGAGAGGTGAAATTGTCGATTTATTACTTTATTTAAATTTATTTAAATTTTTTTAAAGTAAAATTGAACTGACGAGATAACGACTCCTGTGATAAGATGCTAATTTTATCAATTTTCAAATCTTATAAACTCCCGAAAATAATGAATCTGGTAAATTAGACCTCGCTGAGCACGAATACAAAATTAGAATTGATTTTACTTCAAAACGCACAAAGATAAAACTATTTGAAGCTCGTCTGATCGTATTTATAAGAATGTGATCTTATTGATTTTTCTATATTAATTCTTTTGAAAAATAGTATGAATTAATTTAATTGAGTACTAAATAATTTAAAAAACTATATTTAAGTGTTAAAAATAATTTAGCCAAGAAATATCAATTCAAGTTATTTCGACCTCGCTGACACGAATATAAAATCAGAATTGATTCATCTTCAAAACGCGCAAAGATATAGGCATTTGAAGTTTTATTATAGGAATTGATGAGTTAGTATGTTAAACATCGATTTTTAGGGGTTTCGTGGCAGCGGGAGAGGGTCACGGAAATTATTGAGGTCATCTGCAATCAAGCAAATCCACTAAATTTGGGCTCCTGATCAAGAGTGTGACACCGGAACACCAGATATAAAGTCATTTTCAAAAGTTAAAGGGGGGTCAATTTGTCCATTTTTTGATTTTTTATATTTCGCCCAGGAGCCGAACCTTTCCCCGGCAAAACTCAACTTGCAATTTATATTTTTCAAAAACTCCCGAGATAATCTTTTCCAGTAATTTAGACCTCGCTGA
>ARYC01006466.1:0-24004 GCA_000711775.1 Oxytricha trifallax
TCATGATTTTAAAACTCTTAAAAACTGCTCAAATATGCCCATTTTGCCTCTTTTGACCATTTTTGACACTATTTCAAAATTATCATATTTATATCATTTTTTGAGTTTAACTGCATTTTCACAGTTTTTGAGAAGTTTTTCGGGGCAAATCTTCTAAAATGTATTCTGACTATTTAGAGGACGCTAAACAATAGTAGACTACTTACAGAGCAGTTAAAGTAGAGTTGAAGGTTTACTGATGACATTTGCCTATCGCAAAAGTCTAAGTCAAGCTCTCTTCCCTTAGCTTGAAGCCACGCAATCTCTAAAAGTACTTATTTGGTGAGGCGTGATGTGTCGGTTTTGAAAGATGAGCTCAGAAAACTATGATCTATAGCTTTAAAAACCACCTAGATCAGTTGTCTAAGGCTCTAAGGAATGATAACAAATAAAGAAGGCAATTTGGGATCATAAATCTAAAAAGTTAAATTTCTCATGATTTTAAAACTCTTAAAAACTGCTCAAATATGCCCATTTTGCCTCTTTTGACCATTTTTGACACTATTTCAAAATTATCATATTTATATCATTTTTTGAGTTTAACTGCATTTTCACAGTTTTTGAGAAGTTTTTCGGGGCAATTCTTCTATAATGTATTCTAACAATTTAGAGAACGCTGAACAATAGTAGACTACTTACAGAGCAGTTAAAGTAGAGTTGAAGGTTTACTGATGAAATTTAGCTATCGCAAAAGTCGAAGTCAAGCGCTCTTCCCTAAGCTCGAAGCCACGCAATCTCTAAAAGTACTTATTTGGTGAGGTCGTGATGGGTCAGGTTTGAAAGATGAGCTCAAGAAAACTATGATCTATAGCTTTAAAAACCACCTAGATCAGTTGTCTAAGGCTCTAAGGAATGATAACAAATAAGAAGGCAATTTGGGATCATAAATCTAAAAAGTTAAATTTCTCATGATTTTAAAACTCTTAAAAACTGCTCAAATATGCCCATTTTGCCTCTTTTGACCATTTTTGACACTATTTCAAAATTATCATATTTATATCATTTTTTGAGTTTAACTGCATTTTCACAGTTTTTGAGAAGTTTTTCGGGGCAATTCTTCTATAATGTATTCTAACAATTTAGAGAACGCTGAACAATAGTAGACTACTTACAGAGCAGTTAAAGTAGAGTTGAAGGTTTACTGATGAAATTTAGCTATCGCAAAAGTCGAAGTCAAGCGCTCTTCCCTAAGCTCGAAGCCACGCAATCTCTAAAAGTACTTATTTGGTGAGGTCGTGATGGGTCAGGTTTGAAAGATGAGCTCAAAAAACTATGATCTTTAGCTTTAAAAACCACCTAGATCAGTTGTCTAAGGCTCTAAGGAATGATAACAAATAAGAAGGCAATTTGGGATCATAAATCTAAAAAGTTAAATTTCTCATGATTTTAAAACTCTTAAAAACTGCTCAAATATGCCCATTTTGCCTCTTTTGACCATTTTTGACACTATTTCAAAATTATCATATTTATATCATTTTTTGAGTTTAACTGCATTTTCACAGTTTTTGAGAAGTTTTTCGGGGCAATTCTTCTATAATGTATTCTAACAATTTAGAGAACGCTGAACAATAGTAGACTACTTACAGAGCAGTTAAAGTAGAGTTGAAGGTTTACTGATGAAATTTAGCTATCGCAAAAGTCGAAGTCAAGCGCTCTTCCCTAAGCTCGAAGCCACGCAATCTCTAAAAGTACTTATTTGGTGAGGTCGTGATGGGTCAGGTTTGAAAGATGAGCTCAAAAAACTATGATCTTTAGCTTTAAAAACCACCTAGATCAGTTGTCTAAGGCTCTAAGGAATGATAACAAATAAGAAGGCAATTTGGGATCATAAATCTAAAAAGTTAAATTTCTCATGATTTTAAAACTCTTAAAAACTGCTCAAATATGCCCATTTTGCCTCTTTTGACCATTTTTGACACTATTTCAAAATTATCATATTTATATCATTTTTTGAGTTTAACTGCATTTTCACAGTTTTTGAGAAGTTTTTCGGGGCAATTCTTCTATAATGTATTCTAACAATTTAGAGAACGCTGAACAATAGTAGACTACTTACAGAGCAGTTAAAGTAGAGTTGAAGGTTTACTGATGAAATTTAGCTATCGCAAAAGTCGAAGTCAAGCGCTCTTCCCTAAGCTCGAAGCCACGCAATCTCTAAAAGTACTTATTTGGTGAGGTCGTGATGGGTCAGGTTTGAAAGATGAGCTCAAAAAACTATGATCTTTAGCTTTAAAAACCACCTAGATCAGTTGTCTAAGGCTCTAAGGAATGATAACAAATAAGAAGGCAATTTAGGATCATATATCTAAAAAGTTAAATTTCTCATGATTTTAAAACTCTTAAAAACTGCTCAAATATGCCCATTTTGCCTCTTTTGACCATATTTGACACTATTTCAAAATTATCATATTTATATCATTTTTTGAGTTTAACTGCATTTTCACAGTTTTTGAGAAGTTTTTCGGGGCAATTCTTCTATAATGTATTCTAACAATTTAGAGAACGCTGAACAATAGTAGACTACTTACAGAGCAGTTAAAGTAGAGTTGAAGGTTTACTGATGAAATTTAGCTATCGCAAAAGTCGAAGTCAAGCGCTCTTCCCTAAGCTCGAAGCCACGCAATCTCTAAAAGTACTTATTTGGTGAGGTCGTGATGGGTCAGGTTTGAAAGATGAGCTCAGAAAACTATGATCTATAGCTTTAAAAACCACCTAGATCAGTTGTCTAAGGCTCTAAGGAATGATAACAAATAAGAAGGCAATTTAGGATCATAAATCTAAAAAGTTAAATTTCTCATGATTTTAAAACTATTAAAAACTGCTAAAATATGCCATTTTGCCTCTTTTCACCATATTTGACAACATTTAAAAAATATCAAATTTATATCACTTTTTGAGTTTAACCACACTTTCACAGTTCTGACAAGATTTTCGGGGCAAATCTTCTAAAATGTATTCTAACAATTTAGAGAACGCTGAACAATAGTAGACTACTTACAGAGCAGTTAAAGTAGAGATGAAGCTTTACTGATGAAATTTAGCAATCGCAAAAGCCGAAGTCAAGCGCTCTTCCCTAAGCTCGAAGCAACGCAATCTCTAAAAGTACTTATTTGGTGAGGTCGTGATGGGTCAGGTTTGAAAGATGAGCTCAAAAAACTATGATCTGTAGCTTTCAAAAACCTAGATGAGTTGTCTAAGGCTCTAAGGAATGATAACAAATAAGAAGGCAATTTGGGATCATAAATCTAAAAAGTTAAATTTCTCATGATTTTTAAAACTCTTAAAAACTGCTCAAATATGCCAATTTTGCCTCTTTTGACCATATTTGACACTATTTCAAAATTATCATATTTTTATCATTTTTTGAGTTTAACTGCATTTTCACAGTTTCTGAGAAGTTTTTCGGGGCAATTCTTCTAAAATGTATTCTGACTATTTAGAGGACGCTAAACAATAGTAGACTACTTACAGAGCAGTTAAAGTAGAGTTGAAGGTTTACTGATGACATTTGCCTATCGCAAAAGTCTAAGTCAAGCGCTCTTCCCTTAGCTTGAAGCCACGCAATCTCTAAAAGTACTTATTTGGTGAGGCGTGATGTGTCAGGTTTGAAAGATGAGCTCAGAAAACTATGATCTATAGCTTTAAAAACCACCTAGATCAGTTGTCTAAGGCTCTAAGGAATGATAACAAATAAGAAGGCAATTTAGGATCATAAATCTAAAAAGTTAAATTTCTCATGATTTTTAAAACTCTTAAAAACTGCTCAAATATGCCCATTTTGCCCCTTTTGACCATATTTGACACTATTTCAAAATTATCATATTTTTATCATTTTTTGAGTTTAACTGCATTTTTACAGTTTTTGAGAAGTTTTTCGGGGCAAATCTTCTAAAATGTATTCTAACTATTTAGAGGACGATGAACAATAGTAGACTACTTACAGAGCAGTTAAAGTAGAGATGAAGGTTTACTGATGACAATTGGCTATCTCAAAAGTCGAAGTTAAGCGCTTTGTTTTTATGAGAGAAGATATACCTAGATATGGGATTTTGAAATGTTCTCAATTTAGAAAGTTTATTTTCTAAAGGATCTTCAAACTCTTTAAAACTATTTTTTATTCGGTATTTACAGGTATTTGACGATATTAGTCAGTATTTATAATTTACCAAATTTTTTTAAATTATGCTCAAATCTTTTTTTCTTTTTTATTATATTTTATAATATATTGATCAAGTAGCAGTATATGTGGCACGAGACTGGATGACAATTAAAAAATAATTTAAAGTTGTTATAATATTTAGGAATTAAATATTACGCTTATCTGATGCATCCTCCCCTCCCTTCATAATGTATACTCATTAATCCGTAGTCTGATAGAGTTTTTGACGCTTAATAATAGTAGCCAATAAACATGGAGTGTCCTAGCAATAGTTTTTGAGCGATAGTTTCATCAAAGTCACTTTAAATATATAAAAAGTGACTTTGATGAAACCATTGCTCCAAAACTGATGCTCGCACACTCCATGTTTATTGGCTACTATTATTAAGCGTCAAAAACTCTATCAGACTACGGATTAATGAGTATACATTATGAAGGGAGGGGAGGATGCTTTACCAAGGCCAAATTTTTTTATAGTTCAAACTACAAATATTGATATTAATAGAATAAATAACAAAAATATAGACAATATTTATCATTTTGTGTTCCATTAACTCTTACTTCTCTTGTTGTTTTATATTTTTCATTTTAAGATCTTTTCTATAAATTTATTAATAATATTGCTATTAAATTCATAAATTCTACCTTATCAATCGCTAATTTTGTGCATATCAAAAGATATTTTTATTGTAAACTACAAAAGATCAATAAGCTTGTTATATCAATTATTATAAAGTTAATTCAATATTAGAAAAATTAATTGTAGAGTTAAAATTGCTTAAATGAAATAGGGATATTCAAATAATGGGTCTTAATGAATATTGAATTATTAATTATTAAACATTACTTAAATATATATATATTTTAAGTACAATTTATCTCAAAGACAATTTATACTACAGTAATATTATTTGATTTGGCTATTTATGACAAATTTCATTTAATTATATTAAATTTTTATTTATTATTAAAGGAATTTATAATTATTATTTTTTGAATTTAAAATTATTTGAATATAGTTTGTTTATATTAAAATGCTATGATTATAATAATCATAATAGAATAAATGTGGTAATAAGATAGCTGCTTTTTCAAAATTTAAATTAAATTTTATTAGAATTATTATGATTTATTTGGTAGATTTATTTTTATTTACATATGTAGCATGATCCCGATCAAATTAAAAAGCTACTAAATATTAATATGAGCATTACTAACTTGAATTAAGTTTAGTTCTAACATATATTAATACAATAGGTTCCATGCTACAGCAAATGCCAAGAAGAAATCAAAGTCATAGACATACCTGTCATTTACTGTAACTTTATTGCGATCATCAATATCACAAGGCCTAAATAGAGTATCAGTATTAGAGGAATGAGGCAACATACTGTAGGCATTAATAAGGTTGGTATATTTGATTGAAGAGTACACATAGCCATAGTCCAAGATCAGGAAATGTGCTTTGCTGGTTTAACTCATAATATAGTGCTCGAAAGTTAACTGTTAAATTATCTCGCAGCCAGCAATAGATGTCTAAAGTAGGACATACCATCTTATTTTATTTTTACATGTAGGGAGCAAATAGGAGTCCCCTCTGCAGAAAGTTTTCTTACTTCGTTTGCAATTTTGCTTGCTAAAAAATGCATTTATTCAACTAATTGACTAGAGAGTACTGAAAATGATAGAACTTAAAAGATAATCATAACTATGATGATTGAAAAAGGACAACTATGAAGAAGTAAGATACTTCTCATCCTAAAAGATTATCTTTGATGGCGAGAATAACGTCAATGATACTACTAAAGAAGAACAGATAACCTATTAAATACCATTATATAATATTAATGGAGAATATCTTACGGGTACACAAATATTTTGTGATATTGCAGCATGGTATTTATGCTTTTGAGATTGGCTACAACATTAAGAAGATATATAGGGAGCTTATGTTTGGAAGCAAAATGAAGAAGATGTTCTAATAACTGAACTATCTATCACATCTTTCAAGTAGATTATGGATGTATGTAACTTTTATGATAAAGTCTACAATAATGATAAACAACAGCCCATATAAGTAGTACTTATAAATGAATATTTGTAATTTTTGCATTCAATCGTTATATCTTCAAACAATAAATAAAAAATTGAGTTTTTATAAGTTCTATTTCTCTTAATTTTGACTTCATTTTTATGTTATAATAGTTTAAAGCATAAGTGATAATAAATATATAGCGATGTATATAATATCCACGCTTTTATAATGTGTGCTAGTAAATGCCATAATATTTTCTTAAGAATATAAATACTTAATAATTCGATAAAATTATGTATTTAATATGCTGTAGATAATCTCTATCTTCAATTGTTTATATTATTATACAAAATATTAATAGTCCAATCATTTTATTATCTAGACGATATTATAATATATCATTATAATTATTTCACAGAAAGAGCCAATGTTTTAAAGTGATGTCTTCTAACAAATGTCATAATTATCCCAAATAGTTTAAAATATAAAGTTATCATTATTATTTAATGTTATGCATTCAAATTATATTGAAATAGTTAAGGCCAATCTCTTTAGTTTAAAACGAACATGCTTTTATTTTTTCTACAAATAATTAAAATAATTAATTCTATTTTCTGCTCTTTTTAGTAGCTTTAGTATATAATAATAATAGTATTTATTGTTTTTGAGTTTCTTTAATTTAGTTTTTCTTTTTGTTTAATATTTCTATATTTATTGATTTGCTTAACATACTGATATAAAAAAGGTTAATCTACTTAATTCTTATGCTATTTTCAGGAGTAGTTGACTAATATTTTAAAATTAATTTCAAATATTAAGTTTTAAATTCACCTCTGTCAAGAAATTTATAATTTTTCTTTAAATTCTTGTCTGTTGTTTAAATATATTCCTTGTTGAATTAGAATAGTATGAAATACCCTGATTAATAGCAGATTTTATTTGAAAAGATTTTGTTTATCTCTTATATTTCTAAACCTCTATTTATACTTTAAATATTACTTTCGTATTACTAAACAATAATAAGTATTTTAATTATTTTACAGCAAAATCTCAATTAATTTTTGGTTCATTACTATTTTCCGTAAAAAACTAAATTCTTAACTGCTTTATCACTTTTTACAGATAATTTATGTTGTTTAAATGAAGTATGCATACACATCTGCATTTATTTTTATAATCAACAACTGCTAACTTCAATTCTACATTTTTTAAATTGCTTTTTTTATTTGTATGAACATAAATCTAAGCCAATTCCTACTTTAACTTGAATTTATTGAACTAACTTGTCTTCTTAAGCATAATAATATAATTATATATTTGCATTTCTATTAACAAGAATCAAAATATTAATGAATTTCTTTTTTATATAACTCTATTCAATCAAAGGAACGATAATGAATCAGAACACTTAGCCTCACAGCTCTAAATGGTGACCTCCCTAAGACAGTAATCTAATCCAAGATGGTAAGAAATTCATGACTAGTAATAATGGCTTTCAGTAATGACAACAATGGGTCAGTACTACCAGCGGGGAGCCCACCAGTCATGGAAGCAAGGGAAGAGGAGAGTGGAGACATAGACGTATGTACCTTCGATTATCACTCCGTTGCAAGCATCAACATCACTTGGCTGTCATAGAGCATCAGTGTCTTTGTAGATCCAATGATAAGGTGACCATCTCTTGCAAGACCGACAATACATGTGACCCTTTAAGCAGCAGGAAGATTAGTCTTAGCGTATGTCAAGTAATCCTTGGTTTATTCGGTGTTGGAATAGGATGATGTAGCAACTCCATTTGCGCTGAGACTATTGGTATAAACTAAGGGTCTGGATAAGCAGTAATGTTAGAAGGTCTTATATTCGCTGCTTCTTTCACATTGATCAACTTCTACTCTCTTGGCTCTGAGCCTGCTTTCTTTGGTGCGAAGTAGTCGTATAAGTGCTCTAAAGTGCCAGAGTGGATGGAAACTCCATTAGTTGAGATGCCAACGAGCGCAGCGTGCGCAATGAACTGCTTCAGGATCACCCTACCACTATTATGGCAACAGCTCTGTGTCAACATTGAAGTCTTAAAGATAGAAGTAGAACCCACAAGGCGTCTTACTCTACAACATATAGGAAATGTCTCAGTCAATAGTTGAAAAGGGCAGCAGGCTAATGAGATTAGCAGGTTTGGCAGTTATGATCTTCTCTCCATATCCCGAATCCATCAGCACTAAATGTGTAAATCATCACTTTGGGAAACTCCAATGGCCTTTTGGGAAACAATGATGTTCGATTATCTAGGCTCCCCGAGGAGATGTCTGAGTCCGAAGTTCCATCGTCGTGAGATAGCTCCCGATGCGTCGAGTGGTGCCACTGGCCGCCTCCTATTCGAAGATTCGCCCCTTACTTCGACTGTAACACTGGAAGTCAAGAATTCCGAAAGGCCAATGCCTAGACTGGCTGCCAAGAATGATTAAGGCAAGACACTAGAGATTCAAAGTCAAAGATATTCTTAATGGCAAGCTTGAAAAGTAAAATGCAGTATTAGACATCGACAAGAATGGAGATGGTAAACTAGCACTTGAAGAGATCCTGGGAGATAACAATGAAGGCATGGATAAAACATGGACAAAGCAGACATTGAGGAGATGATCAAGTCTGTGGATATCGAAGAGAGTGATTTTATTGATTACTCTGAGTTCGTTGTTGCTGCAATTAATGAAATGAAAACCTTGACTAACGAGAAGCTTCATGCAGTCTTCAGAATGTTTGACAAGGACGGTAGTGGCTTAATCTCATCTGAGGAAATCAAGGAAATTCTTGGCTTTGGGAAGACTATTTCAGAGGAAGCTGTAAATAACATTATGGAACAAGCGTAATGTAGAATTAATACTAAGACGCATAGTAAAACTTAATATTTTATTATTTCATGCATTTCATCATCACTTTCACTTATTTCAACAATCTTTTATATATTGTAATTATTATATAAATAACTCATTATATTATATATTTAATATCAAATACTTTTATTATATTTATATGCAGATCAATAATTAGCTTGTTCTGTGAGAATTTTAATGCTTTGTGATCTTAGCTAAATTAATTAGATGCTGATCTTTCTTGTTTGTTTACAAATATCAATGAAAACAGGTAACTTATTGAAATTAATTGTGAAATGCAGATGAAATATGTTTTATGGAGAACCTTTGTAATAGTAACATTAATTAATACTTGGTTAGACAAATATCTCTCAATGAATGCTCTTAGAAACGTCAATAGTAAATAATCTGAGAGTGAAGAAGGTAATGATAATGGTGCCAATGATAGTAATGAATCAGTCCTTGCTTGTCATCTTTTCTGCTGGCTATAAGGTGTTACTTATTTATATGAATTATAAACAATATTTATATGGTTTATATATATAAGATGTAATTATTTAATATATTCGTAAGCACTATTTCTGATATTTTTGCTTATTTAAGCGTAAAATATGATAATTTTTGCTATTGATGCAGTTTTAAAAGCTAAAATTCCAATCTTTAAATCATAGCTCTAGATGCAGGAAGGACTTACTAGTGTTCATTCAATTTAATTTTCTAATTGCTCATTGTAACTACAAATATTATATTTTTACAATTAATTTACTTAAGATTACATATTTTATTAAAAAAGGCAATTAAATACTACTGAGTAAAATCTTATTCCAAGTCATACAATCTTTTTTCATCAAAGCAAGCCACTGTTGCTGCAAAAATAAGCTTCTACTTGACAAACTAAGCTGTGTTGATAGCTAAATGCTAGCACTCTCCATCTCTTTTAGTGCAGCGCTTTGATGGTTAAAGTTTTCATATTGATGTCATTTATCCATTTCTAATTCATAAAGTTTTAACTTCCTTATTGTATTTCATCCTTACCTTCACTATTATTTATAACTCCAGTATAATATCAATCAAACTATTTATATTTGTTAATATTATAGTTCTAGAAGATAATAAATTTAGAATTTAGTTCTATGCTGTCACTTTTCACTGAGTTTTCCCTTGGAATGATGTCCTTTGCCTTCTCTTACTTTTGCAGTTTCTGATCCTTCTAGTTCTAACTGCCACTAGAAGTGTACTCTTTACTCTCTTCCATCTTTCTTCTCTCATCAATTAATAAATGAGTCCATTTAATTATCATGATATTATAAGTATTAGTTATATTGATTTAAATGAAAGATAACTCATGACTTATTTAGCTATTAAAATAGTCGCTCTGAACAGATGACATCAGCAGTGTCCAGGGCATTTGGTAACTCAACAACAGAATTGACATATTGAAGCTATTCTTCTACTTAGTGCTTATCAGAGCTATCTGGTCATTTGTATTTAGATATGCTCCAGAATAAAATTAAATTCAAACAAATATTTATTGTTGAAATCGATTAATTGCATGTTATAATATTCATGAATATATGCGATTTGGTTATATATTTCATATAAGTATTGAAATTAAGAGCAATATAGTAGAAAGAGTTAATTGAAATATCAAAAATACACGAATTTAAAGGGAGAGACTCTTGTAAATTCAATTGATTTCAAAAATTACATAAAGTTATATGTATATATACACCAATAAAATTTTCATTAAATTATTAAATATTTTTTTGTATATTTACCTGAAAAAACATCTTCTCATTATTTCCAGTGATTTAATGCTCTAAAATTAACATTTAAAATAAATTCATTACTATTTTATTCAAAAAATAAGCTAGGCTTGAACCAATTAATTATTATTTACCAATGAAAGTTAAAAATTGTGGAAATATTGGAGGTATATTAGGAAATTAAAAAATAAAAACCAATAAAAGTATTATTATTTTAGTCTTTAATATATAATACACACGTTGCCCTTAAAAAGATAACCTTACTAAAGAATGAAGCATTATAATATAATAATAACTGCAAGATTAATCAGTAAATATAGTTAATAATGAATAATAATAATTTATAATACGATTTGATATATAAATACTACCCTAATGTGATATCTGAATTGTTAAATCACTCTTCTTGTGAGTTTCATGATATCTATGTCTGTCTATTTTGTATTTATCTCCTTACTCTTTTTTATCTCTGCATCTTTTGAAGTAAATTGAGCAGCTATCTTCCCGTTGCTGTCAAGAACTTCTTGAGGAATTATAAATCATAATAGTTTTAAGAGTGGTCTTATATTAACTTACCAATTGCTAATATTTAAAAACTATTCTAAACAGTAGACATTAACCTGCAAACATGTTTAAATTGTTGGTTTTGCTAAGGTAAACGACGTCGTGGTGGGTTACCTGGGGCACTCGACGGAGCGTGTATTACTTAGCGATAGTTGAATCTCAGACTCAAAAATCTGTCAAAAGAGAAGAAATAATCGTAAATATGTATTTTCCATAAGATTTCAATACCATTTAATCTAGCAAATTCTCGTATCCTTTTCTTTGGCTGTACTAAAGTTGACACACTTTTTGGCAAGCAGAAGCTTTCCTATATAAAAAGTGGTACATTCATATGAATGATAAAGTAATTCACTCTGTATCGTAATAAAATAATGCATGTCGAAATGAAAACCAGAACTAATGGAATAATTTAATTAAATTTAATGATCTTACAATTATTGAGGTAAAAGATTCCCGAGTCATTCTGAAGAATAATCTAGCTTCATCAGTTTCAACTAAACCTTTGGTGATCCCATGCACTTGCACTTCAGATCTCCAAAATGACTTCATCGTACCATAATGTACAGACTTGCATGGCAATAAATTCTAAGTGATAAATACATAGAGGATTTCAAGATCTGTGAATTCTCTTACTCTTCAATATTTTATAATTTGTAACTAAAGAAATAATAATATTAATAACATAATAGCCACTAAATAAAAATGAATGCATATTTATTAATTTAATAAGTACAATTAATATTAAGGAATCTAAAATGATAATTCATAATATAATTTAAGTATAGTTTTTATGTTCATTATAATTTTCTCATTTTTATAATGACTTTTAAATTTGAATATAAGTTTGTTTAGTTTATTATCACATTTTAATTCATACAACCAATGTAATTTGAATTTTATAACATAGTTAATATGAAAATCAGTTTATTAATATTTAATTTAATCATAGAATTGTGATTTAAAAGAATTCATTTAGTTTATACTAGTAATTTTCTTAAACCTTATAGTATAATTAATTAAATTCTACTGTCTATTCTAATAATCAAAGTAGTTTAATTAATTAAATAAATACAAGTCATATTAATCATAATATATTGTAATGAATTATTAAATAACTAAAGAAATAAAATATCAAATCTTAGATTTTAAAAGTGCGGCAAAAGTAGCATATTTTTCTTCTTTTAACTTACTTTTATGACAGTACTAAAAAATTATAGATTTTTTTAACAAAGATTTTAAATAAACTCACTAACTACATTGCCAATATAAGATTTGAATGTTTTCTTAAAATTACCCAATTCACAGAAATCTTGGTAATTATTGCTTACAGTATCTCTTGCTTGCTTTCTTGCTAGCAATCTCAGTTCTCATGAAGTAACTGCATCATGCATTCTAACTCACTGTATCTTAAGGACTGCTTGGTATATGGCAACACTAAACTCTTAACTGCTAGTAAATTATCGAGTCTTGCTAGTTTGCTAGAGATGGCCACATAATCGTTGGTCCGTGATGCTTGTAACTGTATTCCAGTGACTGCCTAATATGTTTATTCCTCACCCTGCTTCTTCCCATTTCTAGCTGTCTGTTGGAGGCCTTGTGGAAATGTCTTGATGACTGGCAACTGTTCTGGAGATGCTTTGACATGGTACAGTTGCTCACTTCACTAGGGCTAAGCAGCTTGAGATATAGCAGTTTCAATTAATGGTAATTAGGATAAACTTTAAGAAATTTTTAATAAATTAAAAGACTTAAATACAAAGCTATAAAATTTGGTTGATTATAGTTTGTATATAAATATTAATATTAGTTATTATTAATTTAAATTAAATGCTATTAATATCCATTAGCATTAAATTTAAATTAAATTAACATTTCAATAACTACCTTATATGAACTAAATTTATTCATTTATATAAAATTATTACTCTTTTGAATGTAAATAATGAGGATATTTGAGAATAAACAAGTTTAAAATAATTATATGAAAGCTCAAATATACTGTATAAATACATAATAAAATATAATAACATAATTTCTTGGACTAGTTTTAACTTCTATAAATTGAATAAATATAACCAGTATTTAATTAATAATGAAATTTATAAATAATTTGCAGTAAATTATATAAATTTGAAGCGCTTTGCTAACTCCCTTATTATCTCCAATTAATTTCTCTTATTCTTCCATTTATGGCTTTGATTCCGTTGTTGTTGTTTGTTGTCTAAGCACTCTCTGATCTATTGTGATTATCGTATTCCTGTTTACTCTGCATCTTCTTTAATTAATTACTTCTCCTTATATTTTATTCATGATTATCTCTAGAAGAACATATGTTTATAAATAAAATATACCGATGTACAAAAATCAATAATTTAAATTAGGAAACATCCTATTGAATCATAATATCCATATAATTAAAAACTAAAATGGTGAGTAGTAAGCAAGTGTTTATTCTAATGCAGTTGAACCTGCGTAGCATTCAATGTATCACATATTTAACTAGTTTGAGGTAACATCACTTGCTATTGTCTTACTTGTGAACCTAAAGTATCTCCGACTCAAGTAAGAATTCTTGTTTGAATACTTATTACTAGGCATTACCACCTCCTGTAATTGATTAGACTAGCTTGAGAGGAGAGATTAAATTTCAAACAATGCTTGCCTCACTGAAAACTAAAGTGCATTCTTTCATTGACATTAAATCGATTATCATTAGGCTATCTTTGACACGCAAGCTCTTTAATTAAAAGGATTTATGATATCAAAAATGTTTATTAATATATTATACAATGATCATAAAATCTAAATATAAATATATTTCATATTCATTAAGCTCAAGCTATTGAAATTATGCTGATAAAATCTTATATATTAATTCAAGAAGACAAACAAAAAATATTTACACATTTAATTTATTCAACATCAAATTTAAATAATATATATATATTTAAAGAGATTCAGTTTAAAGCTAATGATTCTATATGACTATAATCAATCTTAATAGTTTAAAAATAAGTATTTAAGTGTTTGTACGAGGTATCTTCTATAATAACAATAAATACTACTTGTATATTAAGGTAATATGTAGAATTTTAAATAAAACTAGGAAGAAACTCAGAGTTTTAAATTAAATCGAAAGAGAAATTGAGAAGTAACAAAAACATCAGTTAATGATATACTTCTTGAACTAACTTTTAAAACAACAAACAGATCTTATCCAAAGCTCCTTAGCTTGGCTAAATTAGGTATCAAAAGATAGCCTAACCACAGTCATCTAACTCTTACACGCGGCCTACTAATAAGGCTTCCACACACTATCCAGGTTCTAATAACACCTACTCTACCAAATCTTTGAAAAAGTGATATCGTCTGACACTTGTTTCCAAAAAGAAGTACAAAACATATTCTCAACCAAACTCTAAGTTACCTCCTATACCAAAGATTATATGTCTTTGATAGAAGATATAACACTAGACCCATAGTACTCTATGAACATCAAGTAATTCACCAAAGAGCTATTAATCTAAACAATAGCAACTGCGGTGAGACTGGGTTTTCAAACTAAACATCAATACATAGCCTATATGAACTCTAAGATCAACACACAAAAATTCTACTGACAACGGCTCATAAAGGAAAGGTCATATAACTCACTCTAACAAATATATCACACAAAAGTGATTATAGCCAATATCCATAAAATCTATGAACCAATTGAAAAAAGTGAAGTGCTAGTCAAACATCAAAGGCTTGCAGAAAATAACTTTGCATCCGTCCCATCTACTCAAGATACGATATTGAGAGATATAGAGATGGAAGAAATAAAAAGTAATGACGCACTTATATCTCAGACTATTTAATAGCAGAATTAGAGAATTAATCAAAGTGCGTAACTAGAAAAATTTAAAAATTAATAATGTGACGCACGCTCTTGAACAGATGACGCACTAATAATTAATTATTAAAAAGTACTTAAAGATAATAATAAACTAGTACGAAAATATAATAACCTTAAAGATTCTATGAACATAGCCAATGACAAATACTTCTCAGAAAAAGAAGTAAATAATATGCTAAAGATCCTCTAACTCACACTACCTACGAATGTATTCAGAGAACTAGACCTAACACAAACCTTCCATTGGGACCATTTCATGTACTCCATTACAAAAGACGTCTTAAAAATCCCAATCATCTACAAAAGCCTAAAATCATGGAGTAGAGTAGGAGATAATAAAATTTTACCCCTACTATCAAACGAGGACCAAGAAGGGGACCCCCTGATAAGTGCTTCAAACTACAAACTAAAACTCATAACCAAAGAGGATATATCCTACAAGGGGTAGGCATCTTCTCTGATGATCCGCAAACATACAGAACTCTAGTTTATCTCGATTAAATCTTGATAGATCTAGAAGATCCAAAAGAGAGAAGATCATAGATTGCATAGAATTCTTTATGGGGAGCCTAATGAACTTACATGACAACGAAGAATTTGACAAACTCGAACAACTGCTAGACAACACTGCAAGACTAGCTATGTAAGTCTCCAATAAAGATAAGATCTCAATTGCAGAATGCATAGTGGATTACTATCAACACAACGAACCACTTAAAGAAATTCTCACTTAGGACTTCAAAAAGAACTTTCCTAGGTGACTTATATTTAACTAATATAACAACACAATAAAAGGGCTAGACCCTTACATATATATATATAACATATATATATAAATCCGGGGGGCCTTGAGCCCCCGATGAGGATTAATTATTATTATTATATTATTATTATTAGGAAGAAACTCAAGGTTTGTCTAGAAAAGAGTTCACATCTCATAAGAATTTAACATGCTATTGAATATATCATGCCAAGTTGTGTAATTGCTATTGCATCATTCATGAATGTATTTGTAAGATCAAATGGAGGTCGAAACCATTGAAAGAACTAACTTGGCAATGTCCTTAGTGAGAGTAATGTTTAAGATTACTCCTCAGGATACTATAATCCTGAGAAACAAGAGAGCTTTTCGATGATCAAAGCTTAACGACATTTCTATAACATAAGAATCCTTACGATTCTGTTATTAAGGTTTAGTTGTTTAAAGATTTGAAGAATTTTGAAATTGAAATAATTATACATAAACAGAGATATTACCTAGTTTTATAATGCTAAGAAATTGAAGAGCTATTGTAACTATCTCTTCGGTCAAATTAAATTAAGAAATTGTAAAAATAATACACTCCTTTCTATTGAATAGGAATGAGACTAATCTTCCAAAATTTTAGTTATCTTGTCACATACTATCAAGGCTAAGAAAATACAAATAACTGACATTAATGATTAATCAAGAAAATTTCATTTCAAAATAACAGTCTTAGCAACTATACAGTAGCAATGCTTCTGCATAAACAACACTAACAACATTCATATATTACCAAATAGTTATATACAGCAAGATCAAGTTTGAATTAAAAATATAAAAAGGTATGCTGAACTAATAGGCCCTTATTACTAAGCCTTCTTAATAATGAACAAAGATTTTCATATGCTTAGATCAACAATAGTGAATGAAATAATTAGAATCGAGTTAAATATATTTATAGTACATTCACAATCAACTTGCTCAAGTAAAAGATTGCTTAGGAGCTTAAACTACTATATGAATAAAGGACTTTTCTAATCACTTGTCAATATCGGCTATTCATTCCAAGTAAGGAAACCACTATTGGAATACAATAGTATAAGCAGTAAGCAAATTAATAGATAAATATAAAGATTATTAAGTAATATCTATGGGATTAATCGAAAAGTATGGTTTTCTCTGAACATTCCAAAACAAATAAACTAATTAAATAATTAAAGTAACTATGTTAATACCAGAAGATAATATTCAAATTAAAAGTACTATCAAAGATATTTTTATCCTGATAGATAACAAGGAATAAATGAGAACTAAACTTGAACATGCCAGTCTAATCATGAACTGTTCCATGATTCATAAGCATACATAAAAAGAACACTAGAGTTATAATGAATCATAATTAAGAAACATTAGGTTTGCTTGAATAATATAAAGTCTAGTTTAATCGGACTAAGCACTGGATATTTTGATAATGCCAAGATAAATGATCAAACAAATGATAATTAATATTTTGATTAGTTGAAATTTAATAATAAGAAGGACTCGAAGAACAAAGGTGCTAAGCACAACTACAAGTTGATCAAAGATTGGCAAGTTAAATAAGCAAATAAAGAAATTGCGTAGATACCAAGGAATAAACATTAGCTAAATAACATCACATAGGTACAAAATTTAGACAAGAATAATAGAAAAAATACGTTAAATATGTAAATAAAATCTGCAAATGATGCTAAAAGATGAGATAAGAAGAGTTCAAGACTTTAATTAAATATAAACTAAACAAGATAGGTAGTACCGGATACTTTTGCAGATTCTAATAGCAATTAGATCATATCAAAAGAAGAAGTTTATAATCACCAGCAAGAATCAGATGCTTTTCTAGATAAATTTAATTATTAATTGATAATAATTAAATGAAATACACCAATTATTGATGTATTGTCAAGAGTACAAAGACTAAACTCACAGCTTTATATTTCACCATAATAATAATTTACATTTATAATAAATTAGATAAATAAATCTAGGTAAATTGTTGAAATTTCGTTAAATCACATTAATAACAGAATGAATGCTTATAGAAAACATCAATATAAATAAAAGAGTAAATAACCTAATGAAACTTTTAGATTAAAAATATTATATCAAGAGCAATTATAAAATGTTTTATTCTTTCTTACTTACTTTACTTAATTGTTACAATGAAATATAAGTATTCATTTTTATAATTTAAATATGCAATTATACAAAAATAGTTTATGATGTGGTGGTTTTAAAGAATTATAAATTATACAAATATTGTAAAATTACTTATTAATATTAATAAATATGAATTAATGTAATTTCCAAGAAATATGTAGAATTATTTGATATTGAATCATAGTTTTGTAATTAATGTAACTAGGATTACTACTATTTAATAAACTATTATAATTAATAATTTTAATTTATATTCTTAATTAATATATATTTTGATTATATTAATTGGTTTTTGTTATAGGTAAATAGCCTATCACATGATTTGGTAGGTCTGAAATGAATTAACAAATTAAGCTAATGAATATAAATATACATTTAATTATTTAATTACTTAAAAGGTGTGAGATTTAATTTGAGAAAAATTATTGTTAATTAAAATATTATCAATCATATACCTTAATTCAATTTATGAATAAGTAAATAAGTAAAAAACGAATAAATACCTTAATTATATCAAAATTTAGCAAATAATACATATCTATTAGCAATAATAATATTATCAAGATAAAAAAAGCAATTAAAAAAGAGCAATATATATTAAAAGCAAAATATAATATAAATTAATATGTTTAAATGTAGAGCTCATATTAAAAAATAGTATAAGAATATAATCAGATGTAGAGTAGTATCAGAAATACCAATGATATAATGATAATAAATAAGTTGTGTAAAAAAATAATAAAAATACTTGAAAAATAGGTTGGATGATAAATATCAAAATACACAAATTCTTTATTAATTTAATTGAGTTATATATAAAACAGTAGAGTAATCAACAATTGAGATAATTAATATGCATTTATTTTTTTGAATGAATGACCTCATATGAATGTTTTTTTTTAATAAATCAAAGTTTTCTAATAGGTTTTATCTTCTGTATTTAAACTTATATTTTACTGTTGTATTTATTGAGCTATTTCAAATGACTGGTAATTATCTTATTAATTTCTAATTTTTGAAGTGCTAGTTTTATTCATAAAATCGATGAACTAATTTTAAGTACGGTCGAAAAGTAAATTGACCTATAATTTAGATAATATTGCTAGAGATATTTATGTTTAAGTCATATTGGCTTTGGATGATACAAAATAAATTCTGTAGTATCTCTTCAATTAGTTAGATGGAAGGGTATGAATAATCTTTTTACAGTGAGCAGCAACAAGACTTAGTGAAACGTCTATGCTACTTCTGCCGATACATTAAACATGGTCTTGAAAATTTTCGTAATGAGTAGGCTGGAGCTTAATTTTATATTTCGTAGTATCTAAAAAATAATAATGTAAAAGTAAATAGTGTAAATAGAGACCAAATGCTTTATATTAGTATCAAGAAATGATTTAAAAATTCTAAGACAAGATGTTCAAGCCAAGAGTTGAAATAATGAGGCATCTTATCTTTCCAATAACAAACTAATGTACTTTAATCTCTTAAATTTGCACATTTTTAGATATTGAAAATAAGTCTTATGATTGCTGTCTAAATGTTTGATTCAGCACTTATTTAGTCTTATCAAGATTTCCTGTGTTTGAAGAGTGAATTTCTCTTAGAAGTAGAGGAATGACTTGAACGATTTCTGATTATTTGAATCAAATTTTCATAATGGATAAACTTTTTTTATAGGTCTTTGTTGTTTTCATGAATCTGCTATTTCAAAAATCATAATTCATTTATTTTAAATAAAATCGCATCTCCATTTACTCTCTTGTGATTTATAAATTCTCAAATATTATAACGACTAGAAATTACAGATCGCGATTTAGTAAGAACTGATGCTGACTCATTCTAAAAGTACAAGTGATTCGAAATTTCCATTACTACAATAAGTTTAATACATTTGTGATTTGACTATTATAAAGAGTAATCTATAACCTTTCCATCAAGTACTTCTAATACTCACTTCAAAAAAGTATTTTTAATAATTGATTTATCACCAAAATTCTGAAGGTTAGAAGAGGAAGAGCAGTAAAAATATAAAGAAGAGATGAAGGTTAACTGATGACATTTGGCTATCTCAAAAGTCGAAGTCAAGCGCTCTTCTCTTAGCTTGAAGCCACGTAATCTCTAAAAGAACTTATCTGGTGAGGTTGTGATGTGTCGGGTTTAAAAGTTGAGCTCAAAAAACTATGACATACAGCTTTCCAAACCTAGATGAGTTCTCTAAAGCTCTAGGGAATGATATCAAATATGAAGGAGATTTAAGATCATAAATCTAAAAAGGAAATTTTCTCATGAATTTTAAAACTCTTTAAAACTGCTTAAAAAAGCCAATTTTGCCCTTTTTGACCATATTTGACACTATTTTAAAATTATCATAATTTTATCATTTTTTGAGTTTTACCTTACTTTTACAGTTTTTGTGAAGTTTTTCGGGGCAAATCTCGTGAAATGTCTTCTGACTATTTAGAGCACGCTGAACAATAGTAAATTCCTTGGAGAGCAATTAAAGTAGAGATGAAGGTATACTGGTGACATTTGTCTCTCTCAAACGTCCAAGTCAAGACCCTTTCCCTGAGCTGGCAGAGCAGGTATCTCCAAAAGTACTATTTTGGTGAGATCGTGATGGGTCAGATTTGAAAGATGAGCTCAAAAAACATTGATCCATAGCTTTCTACACCTGGATAAGTTCCCTAAGGCTCTTTGTGGATGATAGAAGTTTGACCTCGATTTGGAATCATAAATCTAAAAAGAGAATTTTCTCATGAATTTTAAAACTCTTTAAAACTGCTAAAAAAGCCAATTTTGCCCTTTTTGACCATATTTGTCACTATTTTAAAATTATCATAATTTTATCATTTTTTTAGTTTTACCTTACTTTTACATTTTTTGTGAAGTTTTTCTGGGCAAATCTCGTGAAATGTCTTCTGACTATTTAGAGCACGCTGAACAATATTAATAAAAACTATTCAAAAATGGGGAAAATGCAAAATAAAAATTCAAAGCTAATCTTATAAATATATAACAGCCACTAATTAGAAAAATGATCAGATCAAATTTTATCCCTATATAGTTAACTGACTTATTTATTAAATATCGTGATTAAATATACCTATTAACTTAAACTTGTAATTAATTAAACATGAAATCATTTCATACAATTATTTTTAATTATTTCTCCAATTCAATTCTTATCTCGCACAGTGTTCCAAGTTGTTGCGGTAGCCATCACTTAAGGTATCTTCACTGTATCTTCAGGGTGTCTTCATGGTATCTTCTTCAACGATGATGGTGAATAGCACTTAGAAATTTAAGAATTTACACTCTGAATAGACAAGTCCACTTTTTAATGATTAGAAGTCTATCAGTTAGCTGTTCTAAATTATAACACTTGCAGCTTCAGCAATGTGTCTGGCAGTTATCTACCACTACATTTTCAATTTACATGAAGAAGATAAGATTCTGGACACCAATGCGACCAATTCATGATTTGTTATATTTCCAAAATCGAGACTTAAGTTGGTTTAACGCAGTAAATCTTTTCGGCTACTGGAAAATTGAGAAAGATATTTACAACTTAAAGAGACTCGTTGATAAAAGCCCTTATTACTATGGACAGCAAGCAATGAGTAACAATAATTATAATTGGATTAGTAATCCCGATAGTTCTTTCAGAATATGCACCTATAAAACATAGGATTCATCATGCAGTGCAGAAAGTAAGTTTAAGAAGCTTTTAACAATATTTGTGTAGCTTAGGAAACTGAAACATTGAGAGCTTTCACCACATAGAGTAGTGAAAGTAATAGAGAGATAAACATATAATCTTAAGATCCTTTTATAGTTGAGTTTTGGGCATATCCATCATACTCAAGTGGAATTTAAAACAGAAATACTTCATCTACTGGCTAATATTGCTTGTTTGCAGAGTTTTTGAACTGTGGTGGATTAGAACCTTAATATTATACAATAGTTGATTTGATTTTTGACAACACTCTCGACTTAACGACTCCATATGCATATAATTTCGTTGACTACTCTTGCTATTTGGAGGTATACAATACAAATAACATACTTCTTAACAAGAATTAAACAGATCTAGCAACAAAATCAGTTTCTGTAAGAAATAAATGGAACTACTTCTATTTTTACTATAACAACTTGAAAAATTAGATATATTTCAACAGAGTGCTTTACGGCACTTTTACTTAAGATCCTGCTAAGCCTAGTAGTTAGATTAAAATTGGGACGAAGGGGTTTATCGGGTACTTGAAAGAGATAAAACTCTACACTGATTTTGACAGTAGTTTTGATCTTTCTAATCACAGATAGATGATGCATAAAAACTATAGATCACTTATTTCTACCCCAACTTACTACCCATTTTTAAGGGAATACTATAGAATGAGTGGGTCACCAGCTAACACTTATAACTTCAGAAATCTAGCAAATTATTAGAGTAGTATTGTATAATTCAATAGCTTCTAGTGTCATACTACAGCTTCAGGAGAGGAACTTGTTCTACTTACTACACTAGTTTGAATATGCCTTTAGCATTCAGTGCATCAAGCCACTTTTTATTTTGCAGAAATGGAAATCACTTTGATGGAATATCCTGTAGAAGTAAGAATTCATGCTTTCTTTAACATAATTTAGATGACCACATGACTCTCACTCAGGTTGACTCCTCATCTCAACAGTGAATCAAAACCCCAAAACCCCTTAGTGAGGTTTATAAGTGCTTTGATTTGTAGGGTATAGTTGGGGTCTTATTGGGGTTAGTAGAGAAAACGCAGGTTTAATGTGAATTTAATGAATATTTAATGAATATTAGAGTACTTAACTCAAACAAATTTAATCTGCTTGTCTTTTTGTATCTCTTGAATCTTGCTCTCTATAGTGGCTCAAGTATGTCATCTAAGGATTATCTAGGATATGAAGGAGCTCTCACGATTATCATCTCTACTATGTTTTTTATTTCTTAGCAGACATCTTCTTACTTTATATGCTTCTAAGCTAAGCTAATTGATTGTTTTTCATGCTTAGTACCAAAGTAAGACATTGTTTCCATGTCACTTTCTAATATGATAGCAGCAACTGCCCATACATCCCACTAAACAGAGCCATTTGTCCACTTCTCTCTGATTGGGAAGTATCCTGGTGTCCCAAGGACCTTTGCAAATGTTACAATCTCTAATCTTAAGGCTCTATTGAAATCGATAACTACAACTTCTAAAGGACAGAGGTTGATCATCACATTTTCAGGCTTTAGATCTCTATGAACATATCCAAGTTCATGCAACTCCTAGACACCCTTAATCATATCTGAAAGTATATCATTCAAGTCATCCGGATATCTGCTTTGATATAGATAGTCTCTTAGAGTCATTTCATATTTCTTAAGCCTTAGTGCAATGAACCCAAAGCCTAAAATAACACCGTCTAGCTTAAACAAGTTCTTGCAATCTCTTTTTAAGCTTCTCTAAGAACGATATATTCGTTAGCAAACTCATTCTAATACTGTTCATTCTTAATGAGATAGCTGAAAAGATACACCTTGTAGGCAAACTCGTCAACTACTATAAGTTTTGCCTTGCTACGCACGTTTATATTCAAGTAGTTTTCTATACAACTGCTAAGATCAACAGCATTTAATTCAGGAATATACATAGCTCTCTCTTAGAAGCATGCTAAAAATATATTGCCTGCAGGTTGATTCATTGACTCATATCGTTTCT
>ARYC01006467.1:0-14298 GCA_000711775.1 Oxytricha trifallax
ACGAATGGAATTATGTAGGCGTTTGGACAGAGTAAATGTGTTGTGGGCTTTCATAGAGCTATTTTAAGCAATGGGAACTGAACGGTTTTTATTCTTATATAATCACGTTTATATATCCAATTGGCCTGGGTTGACTATAAAATTTATGAAGAGACAAACATCAACTTACTTCAATGCTTTCCAAGTTTTTTAGGTTGATGCACTGAATTTCTAGGCCTTCAAGAAAATACGCAAATACTGGTATTCATGGAATGGAGGTCTAAGTTTAGGATTTCTAGGGAGATCGTGACTTTATGGAATGAATGGATCGTTCTACTTTATTTCGTTGTTTTATTAATCGAATCTCTTGAGGTCCAATAAAGAAGAGTATCTATTGATGTATTGCCTTTGCTTAGAGCACATTAAAATGTTCATTATATTATATCTTAAGTCATAAGGGATCTCATAGTTTAACTCAATTTGTTAGACGTTTTACTGATTATTCGTATTTTTGCTAGTTTCGGTTTATCTGTATGTAATAATATTGTTAGAAAAGTATAATAATTACAAGTGCTTTAGTATAACGGGCATGCCAGGAACATTCTTAGTAATTACTAGCTATGCTGAATTAGTAATTTCATCAATAAGCTCATTAAACTTCTTATACTCATGGGATAACCTCCCTTTGAAAACCTATTTCACGTCCTTATAAAGTTGGCCAGCTTATAAGATAGTGTCTAAACAGAAATAAATGTTGAATTTATTGTGCTTTCCATCCATATGTTTCACATATTCCTCTAACGTTTCATTTTTCCTTTATGGTTGAAAATAATTAAGCTTACCGAAATTGACAATCTTTTCTTTGATCATCCTAAGAGCATTGTAAGATGGTTTAGTTTAGACTAATATGTCACAGTAAGGGTAATGCACCTCATCGTACAATTTAAATTTCTTCTAGACTTTAGAGACCATCTTATCGACAAGCATGAACATATACTTTTCCTCTTTGGAAATATCTGCAACCGCAATATTCCAGCTCTGTAACATTGTAGCTACAAAAGTTAAATAATAACAAAACTTACCAATTAAAAAACTTGACCCAAAAGTTTCTAAGTCTGTATTAGTAGCTCGCAGGGGTTCCAAGCATAGTGGTGGGAGGAGGTGTGTCTTATAAAGTTACCGAATAAAACCTCAGCTAAACTGGCATGTTAAGCCCAATTTAAAAAGCCTCATCATCCAGGATTTCATCGATCAAGTTAATAACATATTCCTGTTCTCTGCCTTTTTGATTTGTGAAAAGTTAGGGTATTTTAATGATCCCTCTCTTCATTGACATAGCAACAAAAAGGTAGTCTTCGTCCTCCCTTAACACCACAAACTCAGACCGAGGGGTTGGATCCTTATCATGAAAATAAACCACCTCGATAACCACAGAGCCCTCTCCATAGACGCGTTCACTTAGAGTGTCTAGATTCTTATGGGTAAGTTCAAATATCGATGGAAAGGCTGACAAGTTGTTTTTTGTATAATCTACCTCATGGAATATTGTGACTTTAAAAGGCTGCAACTTATAATTGAAGACCAGAGCATGGAGCACTTATCTTAAAGGGAAATTAAAAGGGTTCAGAAAGTGGTCACTTGTTATTTATTCAGGCTCAGAAGAATAAAATGCAGCCAGCATCATAAAGGTTGCTCTCAAATCATTGTAGACTGGACCATCACAGAGTATATTAAGCAGCCCGAGAAGTTCGTTGGCGTATGAGTAGTTTTCGGGTTAATTGCAGATTTCTGGCTTGAAATAATAATCTGTGTTGAAGGCCTGCTTGTAATTTCTATTCTGAAAGAATTTGGTTTTATTTGATCCTGGAGAAACTTGATACCTAAAGGAGGTATGAATAAGGCGATGTCTATTGCATTGAAAAAAAGGTGATCCTGTGAACATAGCTTTCTTATATTAGTCGCAGTCGTTTTCAATGTATTTATAGAGTTTGACAGCATAGCCAAGAGTGCTCTTAATATGAACTATTTCGCTATCTGTGAAACTTGGAAGAGGGAAATCAATTATGTGAAAGCGATGGAGTATTGTATCTTCCTCACTATCCTCATTCAATAGTGGCGATACGTATAAGCGGGAGAGTGACTTCTTCTCCTTATTATCTTCCACTCTTCCATAATTTTTAGTCTCAGAACCGTGTTTGAAATCCTTGGTAAAGGCTGTGGACTTTGATAGTTTCTGTGGTTGCTTTTGTTATTCAATTAGCTGTTTATTTTCTTTAATTTCGTGGTATTTATTTGGAGTTATCATGCCTAAAGTTTTCTTCAGTCGCAGCTGTTCATATGATAATTTATCTTTGCTCTGATTGTTCACTTATCTCGAAATTTTAGATTTGCTTTTCCGATTTTCTTGCATGATTTCTCTTTGTTCCTTCAGTTCTTCTATGTTAGAAGTAAGAACTTTCAACTCATTAAAGAATCTTAACCTGGTGTTTTATAAGTGGCTTAGTAAAACCAGTAATTACAGTAAGGGCTCGCCTTGACAATTTCTAAGAAGCTGTGTATTAAGTCTTTTATTAAAATCTATTATTCTTCCCAAGTGCGTGGCTTAGTTTTAAAAGTTTCAATTTTACTTTGGTAATCTGACATTTGAGTTTCTTGGTATAATTAAATCATCTGTCCTTCTTGATTTGGTAATCGCTACTGCGAATATTGGTAATCTGAAATGCCTCTCACAGTTTAATTGAACGTATTGAGGTCTAAGTTGTTCTCCAGTTCTTCAAGATGATCTTTATCATCTTCTTACGAGAAAAGAGGGTTGATATTTGAATTGTTATTATTTTTCATCTAACTCAAAATCAATTAGGACTTTTGGTCTTTATTTACTTCTTACTGAAAATATCACTGTTGGTCAAGAGTTTTTTAAACTGCATACTTCGAATATAATCATCCTAATTAGAGATATAGTTACCATCTCCAATATCTTCGTCTAAATCATCTTCCAAAGATATATTTATATATTCTGGATCTGGATTGTCAACTTCTTAATCTTTAATCAAGTCATCGAAACTGGAAACTTCTTCTATTTTTATGAGCTTACAATTTTAAACATCTTGGGCTTTAACAGTGTGGGTAAGGAGTTCTAAGTCAGCAGAGCAAACGCTTTGTCTATCTGATTGGGGTATGTCAAATTTTTCTCCTTTCCTATATTTTGTATACTTAAGATTCTAAAGTCGGGTATGCCTCTAAGTAATTTCCTTGTTTTGTATAGCTTGAATCAATTCAAATTGGACTCCATCTAAGGATTTACTGTCGACCATATCTTAGAAAATTACAGGGTCCAGCTAAACAAGTGTAAACTACTTTGTCGGAGTTGTATTTAATAAGGGGTTCTAGAGCTTATTTAAGAAAATCGCATAGACAATCTTCACAAAGAGTTGAAAGTACGGCTTCTCAACTAGGGTTTGTTTTTTATAAGGCTATCAAGATAACAGATGAACAACTTGATCCCTTCAGTGTCATGAGAACATAAGAACTCAAATACTGTACCTGAAAAAGTACAAAGGGGCGCTTTATGACTCTAGTATTAGAGAGTGTAGAGCTATGCAATTTCAAGAGCAGAGTCTCCTTCCTTGTAAGCATAGATAATCTTATCAATATCTGTCGGTATGAGTTTGAATTTTACATTTCCAATGAGAGAGTGATGTGTCATTGTTTCTTTTTAATAGAATTATAAACAATGTATCCAAATATCCTTAATAATTTTAATTAAATAATTTTGATTAAGCTTAGCTATAAAGATAAAAGCTAATAATAAATGAGGGACTAAAGAACTAATACCCCTAGGCAGCAAATATAATAGCACACTTAAGAAGAATCTAAGGATGCGTCTTATTCAGGAGTTTCTTGCTCACAGAATTAAATATTGAGCGACGAGTTTCTCATCACTAATGCCCTGACTGAAATCAAGCCAAGCAAAGTTAAGGCTTAAGAGAAATCTATTGTTAAATGGACTCCTTTCGTGCTTGGTAAATTATTCCCAAACGTTATTTAGTCAACAAAGTTCACATACAATTCTGGATAACTGCTAAACAGTGGTGAAGTCCCTTTACAAATCTAGAAGCTTACAGGTGGAGCAATCATAAAACTTCCTTAAGAAAAAATTCAAGAATATTTAGCTAGCAATGTTGATATTTGTTACATATAAAATGATGATGAGCTTTGCTAATTCCTTGAAGCTTACCTTCAAAGTTTTCGACTTGCCAGAATCAGGAATAAACAAGTTATGAATAATTAAGGAAGCGATACAAGCAAAAATATTACAGGAGGATGTAAAGTTGATGAGTAACGAGGAGCTCTTAGAGGCAGTCAAAATTTAATAGATGCACTCAACGAGACAATAAAATAAAAAGGCAAATCCTAGAAGTTAAGTAGCAATCCTTTTTTGAAGAAAAGAGAAGCTAAGCTCGCATGTAAGAAATTAGAGGTTATTAATCTATACTATAATGAGCAATTAAAACCTCGTCAAGTGGCTAAGAAATTGAAGATGGATGTGGATGTTGTATACAAGACTATCGAAAAGTTCAAGTACGAGGTCAAGCATAAGATTCTTGATCCTGAACCACAAAAGAAAGTGGGTAGAAAAGGGGTTTGTGGGAACTAGCTCTTGCTTGATTCTATCCAGGCCTACCTAAAACAGAACGGAATTTACGAAGTTACAGGATAGAAGCTTCATAATTATTTATTAAACCTGGCTCAAACAAGCCAGAGTGTAAGCTACTTAAGGTGCCTTGCGTTACCACTCTTCAAAAGATTCTGTGAGATAAGTTCCATCTAAGATATGGGAAAACTCAGGCTGCTAATACAAAGTATAGAGACTCGAACTTCAATGAGAAGAGGCTCTGGATTAGCAGGTTGTTGGCTCAGTTCTTATATGAGGATGCAGTTATCATTTCAGTTGATGAGAGCAACTTACGATCGGACTCGATGCCCTCAAAGTAATGGAGCTTCAACATTAAAGATATGCATCGAGATTCTGCAAAATTACAGAAGCGATAAAAAAGGTTGCAAATGATAGCATGATCCTCGCTAGCGATGACAAACTTTTGTATGGAAAAATGCTCCACAAAATGGATCAAAGTTCTGATTCTTCAACTTCAAAATTCTCAGAGAGCTTCCACCTGGAAAAAATTGAAAATGTTGGGGAATAATTAGAGAAGGTTTCAAATTCATTTGACTTAGGGTTTTCTAAAAATTGTAATTAAAAGGTTGGAAATATTAAAAATGGAAAATTCGGTATGGCTAAGTCAACTTCGTAAGCAATTAGCCATTTTGTAATGAAAAGCTTTATAGGACCTAAGGTAGGATAGGGGTTTAAGAAATATCCTAGACGCCAAAGAAACTTGTCAGCACTCCAATCTAAATTCTTGGACCAAAAGTCCTAAGGGGGTCAAAGTAGTCATCGAAAACCAGTAATTATAGTTAGAAAACCATTGAAAATACTAAGGTAATTATTAATGCATAATACTTTTAGGGAAATCCATAACTGAAACCATTAAAAAAGCAACTTCAGACCCCTTCAATGAAAACTCGGCTTGCATTTACAAAGGATCTCTCCCCGATATTAGAGGTCCCTGAGACCTCCAACTAGAAATTCAGCTTGACTAAAACTTTTCAGAGTTTCCGCATAAATAGTTCAGTGAAATCAGTGGTGTCTGAAGACAATTCAACTTCTAAAGTGAAGCGTGGTTTAACTCCTATTCTTGATAAAATATCAAAACTAAAACTGGAATCTTCGAGGAAGAAGTTTGTTGACCTAGGTGCCGAAACCAAGTTGGAAAGTCGGTTTGCGGTCACTCTTAGGAAATTAAAACTCTCAAGTAGCTTCCACAAAGACTCATCGAACCCTGGGTCAGAGCAGGGAAACTTGCAGAGTGAAAGGGGCTCTTACTAAAAGCTTTGGCCCCAGCCATTTATAGAACCTCACTTGAAAAGCATTAAGGAATACTAGAGCGAGATGAAGCAGAACCTGGGACACTATGGGATGAAAGTGAGAGAGTTGTCAATTAAGAAATGCTCAACTAAGAGATAGCAATTCTCAATGTCTTATATTGCTGCGATTTCCTAGGATAGAATTATCTCCAGTCAAGTGATAGAAGGAGCTTTTGACTCAGTTCTCTTTGAAAACTTTATCTACCATACCTTACGCAGTGTAAGAACTGACAAAGAACTACACTCTAAGAAAGTGGTCCTGCTGATGGACAACGCAGTCATTCATAAATATTCAGAGATGTTAGCCACAGCCGGAAAGTTCAAAGTGAATGTGCTCTTCAACGCCGAATACTCGCCTTGGCTCAATCCAATTGAGCAGTTATTCTCCTTTACAAAGAAGGAGATGAAGATGGACACTATTCAAAACAAGTATGTTTTAATGGGCTTTACACTTTTAGGCAGCAATTGGTGAAGAGGGTTGCGGAAATCGTTCAGAATTTAAGAAAAGAAGACATCCAGGGAATGTGGGCATTCAGTATCAAGAAGTGGATTCATACTCTTCGATTCGGTTTTGTGTGATGATGTTTGTTTCATAGCTGAAGTAGTGTATAAAACCTGTTTCCCTTTACAATTTCCCCTGTTATGTCAGTTTTAAATTCATCGCAGATTATTATAATTAATAACACTATTTATATTATACTTAAAAATGTCCTAATTCACTCTTTACAACACTTAATGCTAAATTACTGCTTCTATTTCACATTTACACTCTTAAAATGGCCACTCTCTTCGTGATTCTACTTAGTTGCATTCGCCTTTATATTATCGCAATTATGCATGCGTGCCATATTTTGGCAAAACTTCCAAATTCTAATGGAGTTACCCTACTTTCAAGCCCCTTTTCGGTAAATGAGAGAGGTTTTTATGAAAAAGTCCCTATTTTGGCCTAAACTACGCAAATCTCTGAAATCGCTAATTTAGCAAATGTCCCAACTTCCCTAATTATAAAGACCCCTAAATTTGAGATGTATCAATTTTTACAAGTACATATATAATTTTGACCAGCCCCCTAAATTTTTTGACCAACTACTAATAAAAAAATGACACATAGCAACAAAAAAACAACGATTTTGAAATGAGGGAATTTGCGAAATACACATTTTTCCAAAAGTTAAGGACACTTCAATTTAATTTCAATGTAATTGACACAATTTCATGAGAAAATTCAAATTTAGAAAAAATAGCAATATGGACAATATGTTTCTACTTAACCTTCAATTAACTCATTCGATTAACCACAATTCCATTGAAATGAGTGTAATATCTCTTCGAAATCCAACGTTATTTTCAAAAGTTATGGACACTTCAAATTTATGTGCTCAATGTAATTGGAGTCAAGTCTTTAGATAGAAAATAGTGAAATTTTGAAATAATAGCAATATGGACAATATGTTTCTACTTAACCTTCAATTAACTCATTCGATTAACAACGATTCCATTGAAATGAGTGTAATTTCTCTTCGAAATCCAACGTTATTTTCAAAAGTTATGGACACTTCAAATTTATGTGCTCAATGTAATGGGAGTCAAGTCTTTATATAGAAAATAGTGAAATTTTGAAATAATAGCAATATGGACAATATGTTTCTACTTAACCTTCAATTAACTCATTCGATTAACACGATTCCATTGAAATGAGTGTAATTTCTCTTCGAAATCCAACGTTATTTTCAAAAGTTATGGACACTTCAAATTTATGTGCTCAATGTAATGGGAGTCAAGTCTTTATATAGAAAATAGTGTAATTTTGAAATAATAGCAATATGGACAATATGTTTCTACTTAACCCTCAATTAACTCATTCGATTAACAACGATTCCATTGAAATGAGTGTAATTTCTCTTCGAAATCCAACGTTATTTTCAAAAGTTATGGACACTTCAATTTTATGTGCTCAATGTAATGGGAGTCAAGTCTTTATATAGAAAATAGTGAAATTTTGAAATAATAGCAATATGGACAATATGTTTCTACTTAACCTTCAATTAACTCATTCGATTAACCACGATTCCATTGAAATGAGTGTAATTTCTCTTCGAAATCCAACGTTATTTTCAAAAGTTATGGACACTTCAAATTTATGTGCTCAATGTAATTGGAGTCAAGTCTTTGTATAGAAAATAGTGAAATTTTGAAATAATAGCAATATGGACAATATGTTTCTACTTAACCTTCAATTAACTCATTCGATTAACCACGGTTCCATTGAAATGAGTGTAATTTCTCTTCGAAATCCAACGTTATTTTCAAAAGTTATGGACACTTCAAATTTATGTGCTCAATGTAATTGGAGTCAAGTCTTTATATAGAAATAGTGAAATTTTGAAATAATAGCAATATGGACAATATGTTTCTACTTAACCTTCAATTAACTCATTCGATTAACAACGATTCCATTGAAATGAGTGTAATTTCTCTTCGAAATCCAACGTTATTTTCAAAAGTTATGGACACTTCAAATTTATGTGCTAAAAGTAATGAGAGTCAAGTCTTTATATAGAAAATAGTGAAATTTTGAAATAATAGCAATATGGACAATATGTTTCTACTTAACCTTCATTAACTCATTCGATTAACCACGATTCCATTGAAATGAGTGTAATATCTCTTCGAAATCCAACGTTATTTTCAAAAGTTATGGACACTTCAAATTTATGTGCTCATGTAATTGGAGTCAAGTCTTTATATAGAAAATAGTGAAATTTTGAAATAATAGCAATATGGACAATATGTTTCTACTTAACCTTCAATTAACTCATTCGATTAACAACGATTCCATTGAAATAAATGTAATTTCTCTTCGAAATCCAACATTATTTTCAAAAGTTATGGACACTTCAATTTTATGTGCTCAATGTAATGGGAGTCAAGTCTTTATATAGAAAATAGTGAAATTTTGAAATAATAGCAATATGGACAATATGTTTCTACTTAACCTTCAATTAACTAATTCGATTAACCACGATTCCATTGAAATAAATGTAATTTCTCTTCGAAATCCAACGTTATTTTCAAAAGTTATGGACACTTCAAATTTATGTGCTAAAAGTAATTAGAGTCAAGTCTTTATATAGAAAATAGTGAAATTTTGAAATAATAGCAATATGGACAATATGTTTCTACTTACCTTCAATTAACTCATTCGATTAACCACGATTCCATTGAAATGAGTGTAATTTCTCTTCGAAATCCAACATTATTTTCAAAAGTTATGGACACTTCAAATTTATGTGCTCAATGTAATTGGAGTCAAGTCTTTATATAGAAAATAGTGAAATTTTGAAAAAATAGCAATATGGACAATATGTTTCTACTTAACCTTCAATTAACTCATTCGATTAACCACGATTCCATTGAAATGAGTGTAATTTCTCTTCGAAATCCAACGTTATTTTCAAAAGTTATGGACACTTCAAATTTATGTGCTCAATGTAATTGGAGTCAAGTCTTTATATAGAAAATAGTGAAATTTTGAAATAATAGCAATATGGACAATATGTTTCTACTTAACCTTCAATTAACTCATTCGATTAACAACGATTCCATTGAAATGAGTGTAATTTCTCTTCGAAATCCAACGTTATTTTCAAAAGTTATGGACACTTCAAATTTATGTGCTCAATGTAATGGGAGTCAAGTCTTTATATAGAAAATAGTGAAATTTTGAAATAATAGCAATATGGACAATATGTTTCTACTTAACCTTCAATTAACTCATTCGATTAACCACGATTCCATTGAAATGAGTGTAATTTCTCTTCGAAATCCAACGTTATTTTCAAAAGTTATGGACACTTCAAATTTATGTGCTCAATGTAATTGGAGTCAAGTCTTTATATAGAAAATAGTGAAATTTTGAAATAATAGCAATATGGACAATATGTTTCTACTTAACCTTCAATTAACTCATTCGATTAACCACGATTCCATTGAAATGAGTGTAATTTCTCTTCGAAATCCAACGTTATTTTCAAAAGTTATGGACACTTCAAATTTATGTGCTCAATGTAATTGGAGTCAAGTCTTTATATAGAAAATAGTGAAATTTTGAAATAATAGCAATATGGACAATATGTTTCTACTTAACCTTCAATTAACTCATTCGATTAACAACGATTCCATTGAAATGAGTGTAATTTCTCTTCGAAATCCAACGTTATTTTCAAAAGTTATGGACACTTCAAATTTATGTGCTCAATGTAATGGGAGTCAAGTCTTTATATAGAAAATAGTGAAATTTTGAAATAATAGCAATATGGACAATATGTTTCTACTTAACCTTCAATTAACTCATTCGATTAACCACGATTCCATTGAAATGAGTGTAATTTCTCTTCGAAATCCAACGTTATTTTCAAAAGTTATGGACACTTCAAATTTATGTGCTCAATGTAATTGGAGTCAAGTCTTTATATAGAAAATAGTGAAATTTTGAAATAATAGCAATATGGACAATATGTTTCTACTTAACCTTCAATTAACTCATTCGATTAACCACGATTCCATTGAAATGAGTGTAATTTCTCTTCGAAAGCCAACGTTATTTTCAAAAGTTATGGACACTTCAAATTTATGTGCTCAATGTAATTGGAGTCAAGTCTTTATATAGAAAATAGTGAAATTTTGAAATAATAGCAATATGGACAATATGTTTCTACTTAACCTTCAATTAACTCATTCGATTAACAACGATTCCATTGAAATGAGTGTAATTTCTCTTCGAAATCCAACGTTATTTTCAAAAGTTATGGACACTTCAAATTTATGTGCTCAATGTAATGGGAGTCAAGTCTTTATATAGAAAATAGTGAAATTTTGAAATAATAGCAATATGGACAATATGTTTCTACTTAACCTTCAATTAACTCATTCGATTAACAACGATTCCATTGAAATGAGTGTAATATCTATTCGAAAGCCAACATTATTTTCAAAAGTTATGGACACTTCAATTTTATGTGCTCAATGTAATGGGAGTCAAGTCTTTATATAGAAAATAGTGAAATTTTGAAAAAATAGCAATATGGACAATATGTTTCTACTTAACCTTCAATTAACTCATTCGATTAACCACCATTCCATTGAAATGAGTGTAATATCTCTTCGAAATCCAACGTTATTTTCAAAAGTTATGGACACTTCAAATTTATGTGCTCAATGTAATTGGAGTCAAGTCTTTAGATAGAAAATAGTGAAATTTTGAAATAATAGCAATATGGACAATATGTTTCTACTTAACCTTCAATTAACTCATTCGATTAACCACGATTCCATTGAAATGAGTGTAAATTTCTCTTCGAAATCCAACGTTATTTTCAAAAGTTATGGACACTTCAAATTTATGTGCTCAATGTAATTGGAGTCAAGTCTTTATATAGAAAATAGTGTAATTTTGAAATAATAGCAATATGGACAATATGTTTCTACTTAACCTTCAATTAACTCATTCGATTAACAACGATTCCATTGAAATGAGTGTAATTTCTCTTCGAAATCCAACGTTATTTTCAAAAGTTATGGACACTTCAATTTTATGTGCTCAATGTAATGGGAGTCAAGTCTTTATATAGAAAATAGTGAAATTTTGAAATAATAGCAATATGGACAATATGTTTCTACTTAACCTTCAATTAACTCATTCGATTAACCACGATTCCATTGAAATGAGTGTAATTTCTCTTCGAAATCCAACGTTATTTTCAAAAGTTATGGACACTTCAAATTTATGTGCTAAAAGTAATTAGAGTCAAGTCTTTATATAGAAAATAGTGAAATTTTGAAATAATAGCAATATGGACAATATGTTTCTACTTAACCTTCAATTAACTCATTCGATTAACCACGATTCCATTGAAATGAGTGTAATTTTTCTTCGAAATCCAACGTTATTTTCAAAAGTTATGGACACTTCAATTTTATGTGCTCAATGTAATTGGAGTCAAGTCTTTATATAGAAAATAGTGAAATTTTGAAAAAATAGCAATATGGACAATATGTTTCTACTTAACCTTCAATTAACTCATTCGATTAACCACGATTCCATTGAAATGAGTGTAATATCTCTTCGAAATCCAACGTTATTTTCAAAAGTTATGGACACTTCAAATTTATGTGCTCAATGTAATTGGAGTCAAGTCTTTATATAGAAAATAGTGTAATTTTGAAATAATAGCAATATGGACAATATGTTTCTACTTAACCTTCAATTAACTCATTCGATTAACAACGATTCCATTGAAATGAGTGTAATTTCTCTTCGAAATCCAACGTTATTTTCAAAAGTTATGGACACTTCAATTTTATGTGCTCAATGTAATGGGAGTCAAGTCTTTATATAGAAAATAGTGAAATTTTGAAATAATAGCAATATGGACAATATGTTTCTACTTAACCTTCAATTAACTCATTCGATTAACCACGATTCCATTGAAATGAGTGTAATTTCTCTTCGAAATCCAACGTTATTTTCAAAAGTTATGGACACTTCAAATTTATGTGCTAAAAGTAATTAGAGTCAAGTCTTTATATAGAAAATAGTGAAATTTTGAAATAATAGCAATATGGACAATATGTTTCTACTTAACCTTCAAATTAACTCATTCGATTAACCACGATTCCATTGAAATGAGTGTAATATCTCTTCGAAATCCAACGTTATTTTCAAAAGTTATGGACACTTCAAATTTATGTGCTCAATGTAATTGGAGTCAAGTCTTTGTATAGAAAATAGTGAAATTTTGAAATAATAGCAATATGGACAATATGTTTCTACTTAACCTTCAATTAACTCATTCGATTAACCACGGTTCCATTGAAATGAGTGTAATTTCTCTTCGAAATCCAACGTTATTTTCAAAAGTTATGGACACTTCAAATTTATGTGCTCAATGTAATTGGAGTCAAGTCTTTATATAGAAAATAGTGTAATTTTGAAATAATAGCAATATGGACAATATGTTTCTACTTAACCTTCAATTAACTCATTCGATTAACAACGATTCCATTGAAATGAGTGTAATTTCTCTTCGAAATCCAACGTTATTTTCAAAAGTTATGGACACTTCAATTTTATGTGCTCAATGTAATGGGAGTCAAGTCTTTATATAGAAAATAGTGAAATTTTGAAATAATAGCAATATGGACAATATGTTTCTACTTAACCTTCAATTAACTCATTCGATTAACCACGATTCCATTGAAATGAGTGTAATTTCTCTTCGAAATCCAACGTTATTTTCAAAAGTTATGGACACTTCAAATTTATGTGCTCAATGTAATTGGAGTCAAGTCTTTAGATAGAAAATAGTGAAATTTTGAAATAATAGCAATATGGACAATATGTTTCTACTTAACCTTCAATTAACTCATTCGATTAACCACGATTCCATTGAAATGAGTGTAATTTCTCTTCGAAATCCAACGTTATTTTCAAAAGTTATGGACACTTCAAATTTATGTGCTCAATGTAATTGGAGTCAAGTCTTTATATAGAAAATAGTGTAATTTTGAAATAATAGCAATATGGACAATATGTTTCTACTTAACCTTCAATTAACTCATTCGATTAACAACGATTCCATTGAAATGAGTGTAATTTCTCTTCGAAATCCAACGTTATTTTCAAAAGTTATGGACACTTCAATTTTATGTGCTCAATGTAATGGGAGTCAAGTCTTTATATAGAAAATAGTGAAATTTTGAAATAATAGCAATATGGACAATATGTTTCTACTTAACCTTCAATTAACTCATTCGATTAACCACGATTCCATTGAAATGAGTGTAATTTCTCTTCGAAATCCAACGTTATTTTCAAAAGTTATGGACACTTCAAATTTATGTGCTAAAAGTAATTAGAGTCAAGTCTTTATATAGAAAATAGTGAAATTTTGAAATAATAGCAATATGGACAATATGTTTCTACTTAACCTTCAATTAACTCATTCGATTAACCACGATTCCATTGAAATGAGTGTAATTTTTCTTCGAAATCCAACGTTATTTTCAAAAGTTATGGACACTTCAAATTTATGTGCTCAATGTAATTGGAGTCAAGTCTTTATATAGAAAATAGTGAAATTTTGAAATAATAGCAATATGGACAATATGTTTCTACTTAACCTTCAATTAACTCATTCGATTAACCACGATTCCATTGAAATGAGTGTAATTTTTCTTCGAAATCCAACGTTATTTTCAAAAGTTATGGACACTTCAAATTTATGTGCTCAATGTAATTGGAGTCAAGTCTTTATATAGAAAATAGTGAAATTT
>ARYC01006468.1:0-12764 GCA_000711775.1 Oxytricha trifallax
GCGAGTAATAAATCATACTTTTTTGAAGGGCCATAATTTTCGAGATTCTTCATTCTTAGAGGTCCAAAGCATTTTCTATAGCATGGCACGTTGCTAGTTATGCAAAACGAATTATTCCGATAAACCTTTTACGGGCACTTTATTTTTTAAGATCAACTCAAGTTAACATAGCTTGAAGTGGATCTTATTAAAAGCGAGTAATAAATCATACTTTTTTGAAGGGCCGTAACTTTCGAGATTCTTCATTCTCAGAGGTCCAAAGCATTTACTATAGCATGGCACGTTGCTAGTTATGCAAAACGAATTATTCCGATATACCTTTTACGGACACTTTATTTTTAAGATCAACTCAAGTTAACATAGCTTGAAGTGGATGTTATTAAAAGCGAGTAATAAATCATACTTTTTTGAAGGGCCATAACTTTTGAGATTCTTCATTCTCAGAGGTCCAAAGCATTTACTATAGCATGGCACGTTGCTAGTTATGCAAAATGAATTATTCCGATATACCTTTTACGGGCACTTTATTTTTTAAGATCAACTCAAGTTAACATAGCTTGAAGTGGATTGTTATTAAAACGAGTAATAAATCATACTTTTTTGAAGGGCCATAACTTTCGAGATTCTTCATTCTCAGAGGTCCAAAGCATTTACTATAGCATGGCACGTTGCTAGTTATGCAAAACAAATTATTCCGATATACTTTTTACGGGCACTTTATTTTTTAAGATCAACTCAAGTTAACATAGCTTGAAGTGGATGTTATTTAAAGCGAGTAATAAATCATACTTTTTTGAAGGGCCATAAATTTCGAGATTCTTCATTCTCAGAGGTCCAAAGCATTTACTATAGCATGGCACGTTGCTAGTTATGCAAAACGAATTATTCCGATATATCTTTTACGGGCACTTAATTTTTTAAGATCAACTCAAGTTAACATAGCTTGAAGTGGATGTTATTAAAGCGAGTAATAAATCATACTTTTTTGAAGGGCCATAACTTTCGAGATTCTTCATTCCTCAGAGGTCCAAAAGCATTTACTATAGCAATGGCACGTTGCTAGTTATGCAAAACGAATTATTCCGATATATCTTTTACGGGCACTTAATTTTTTAAGATCAACTCAAGTTAACATAGCTTGAAGTGGATGTTATTAAAGCGAGTAATAAATCATACTTTTTTGAAGGGCCATAACTTTCGAGATTCTTCATTCTCAGAGGTCCAAAGCATTTACTATAGCATGGCACGTTGCTAGTTATGCAAAACGAATTATTCCGATATACCTTTTACGGGCACTTAATTTTTTAAGATCAACTCAAGTTAACATAGCTTGAAGTGGATGTTATTAAAAGCGAGTAATAAATCATACTTTTTTGAAGGGCCATAACTTTTGAGATTCTTCATTCTCAGAGGTCCAAAGCATTTACTATAGCATGGCACGTTGCTAGTTATGCAAAATGAATTATTCCGATATACCTTTTACGGGCACTTTATTTTTTAAGATCAACTCAAGTTAACATAGCTTGAAGTGGATGTTATTAAAAGCGAGTTATAAATCATACTTTTATGAAGGGCCATAACTTTCGAGATTCTTCATTCTCAGAGGTCCAAAGCATTTACTATAGCGTGGCACGTTGCTAGTTATGCAAAACGAATTATTCCGATATACCTTTTACGGGCACTTAATTTTTTAAGATCAACTCAAGTTAACATAGCTTGAAGTGGATGTTATTAAAAGCGAGTAATAAATCATACTTTTTTGAAGGGCCGTAACTTTCGAGATTCTTCATTCTCAGAGGTCCAAAGCATTTACTATAGCATGGCACGTTGCTAGTTATGCAAAACGAATTATTCCGATATACTTTTTACGGGCACTTAATTTTTTAAGATCAACTCAAGTTAACATAGCTTGAAGTGGATGTTATTAAAAGCGAGTAATAAATCATACTTTTTTGAAGGGCCGTAACTTTCGAGATTCTTCATTCTCAGAGGTCCAAAGCATTTACTATAGCATGGCACGTTGCTAGTTATGCAAAACGAATCATTCCGATATACCTTGTACGGGCACTTATTTTTTTAAGATCAACTCAAGTTAACATAGCTTGAAGTGGATGTTATTAAAAGCGAGTAATTAATCATACTTTTTTGAAGGGCCATAACTTTCGAGATTCTTCATTCTCAGAGGTCCAAAGCATTTACTATAGCATGGCACGTTGCTAGTTATGCAAAACGAATTATTCCGATATATCTTTTACGGGCACTTAATTTTTTAAGATCAACTCAAGTTAACATAGCTTGAAGTGGATGTTATTAAAGCGAGTAATAAATCATACTTTTTTGAAGGGCCATAACTTTCGAGATTCTTCATCTCAGAGGTCCAAAGCAATTTTACTATAGCATGGCACGTTGCTAGTTATGCAAAACGAATTATTCCGATATATCTTTTACGGGCACTTAATTTTTTAAGATCAACTCAAGTTAACATAGCTTGAAGTGGATGTTATTAAAGCGAGTAATAAATCATACTTTTTTGAAGGGCCATAACTTTCGAGATTCTTCATTCTCAGAGGTCCAACAGCATTTAACTATAGCATGGCAGCGTTGCTAGTTATGCAAAACGAATTATTCCGATATATCTTTTACGGGCACTTAATTTTTTAAGATCAACTCAAGTTAACATAGCTTGAAGTGGATGTTATTAAAGCGAGTAATAAATCATACTTTTTTGAAGGGCCATAACTTTCGAGATTCTTCATTCTCAGAGGTCCAAAGCATTTACTATAGCATGGCACGTTGCTAGTTATGCAAAACGAATTATTCCGATATACCTTTTACGGGCACTTAATTTTTTAAGATCAACTCAAGTTAACATAACTTGAAGTGGATGTTATTAAAAGCGAGTAATAAATCATACTTTTTTGAAGGGCCATAACTTTCGAGATTCTTCATTCTCAGAGGTCCAAAGCATTTACTATAGCATGGTACGTTGCTAGTTATGCAAAACGAATTATTCCGATATACCTTTTACGGGCACTTAATTTTTTAAGATCAACTCAAGTTAACATAGCTTGAAGTGGATGTTATTAAAAGCGAGTAATAAATCATACTTTTTTGAAGGGCCGTAACTTTCGAGATTCTTCATTCTCAGAGGTCCAAAGCATTTACTATAGCATGGCACGTTGCTAGTTATGCAAAACGAATTATTCCGATATACCTTTTACGGGCACTTAATTTTTTAAGATCAACTCAAGTTAACATAGCTTGAAGTGGATGTTATTAAAAGCGAGTAATAAATCATACTTTTTTGAAGGGCCGTAACTTTCGAGATTCTTCATTCTCAGAGGTCCAAAGCATTTACTATAGCATGGCACGTTGCTAGTCATGCAAAACGAATTATTCCGATATACCTTGTACGGGCACTTAATTTTTTAAGATCAACTCAAGTTAACATAGCTTGAAGTGAATGTTATTAAAAGCGAGTAATAAATCATACTTTTTTGAAGGGCCATAACTTTCGAGATTCTTCATTCTCAGAGGTCCAAAGCATTTACTATAGCATGGCACGTTGCTAGTTATGCAAAACGAATTATTCCGATATACCTTTTACGGGCACAATTTTTTTTAAGATCAACTCAAGTTAACATAGCTTGAAGTGGATGTTATTAAAACGAGTAATAAATCATACTTTTTTGAAGGGCCATAACTTTCGAGATTCTTCATTCTCAGAGGTCCAAAGCATTTACTATAGCATGGCACGTTGCTAGTTATGCAAAACGAATTATTCCGATATATCTTTTACGGGCACTTAATTTTTTAAGATCAACTCAAGTTAACATAGCTTGAAGTGGATGTTATTAAAGCGAGTAATAAATCATACTTTTTTGAAGGGCCATAACTTTCGAGATTCTTCATTCTCAGAGGTCCAAAGCATTTACTATAGGCATGGCACGTTGCTAGTTATGCAAAACGAATTATTCCGATATATCTTTTACGGGCACTTAATTTTTTAAGATCAACTCAAGTTAACATAGCTTGAAGTGGATGTTATTAAAGCGAGTAATAAATCATACTTTTTTGAAGGGCCATAACTTTCGAGATTCTTCATTCTCAGAGGTCCAAAGCATTTACTATAGCATGGCACGTTGCTAGTTATGCAAAACGAATTATTCCGATATACCTTTTACGGGCACTTAATTTTTTAAGATCAACTCAAGTTAACATAGCTTGAAGTGGATGTTATTAAAAGCGAGTAATAAATCATACTTTTTTGAAGGGCCGTAACTTTCGAGATTCTTCATTCTCAGAGGTCCAAAGCATTTACTATAGCATGGCACGTTGCTAGTTATGCAAAACGAATCATTCCGATATACCTTGTACGGGCACTTAATTTTTTAAGATCAACTCAAGTTAACATAGCTTGAAGTGGATCTTATTAAAGCGAGTAATAAATCATACTTTTTTGAAGGGCCATAACTTTCGAGATTCTTCATTCGCAGAGGTCCAAAGCATTTACTATAGCATGGCACGTTGCTAGTTATGCAAAACGAATTATTCCGATATACCTTTTACGGGCACTTAAATTTTTAAGATCAACTCAAGTTAACATAGCTTGAAGTGGATCTTATTAAAAGCGAGTAATAAATCATACTTTTTTAAAGGACCATAACTTTCGAGATTCTTCATTCGCAGAGGTCCAAAGCATTTACTATAGCATGGCACGTTACTAGTTATGCAAAACGAATTATTCCGATATACCTTTTACGGGCACTTAAATTTTTAAGATCAACTCAAGTTAACATAGCTTGAAGTGGATCTTATTAAAAGCGAGTAATAAATCATATTTTTTGAAGGGCCATAACTTTCGAGATTCTTCATTCTCAGAGGTCCAAAGCATTTACTATAGCATGGCACGTTGCTAGTCATGCAAAACGAATTATTCCGATATACCTTGTACGGGCACTTAATTTTTTAAGATCAACTCAAGTTAACATAGCTTGAAGTGAATGTTATTAAAAGCGAGTAATAAATCATACTTTTTTGAAGGGCCATAACTTTCGAGATTCTTCATTCTCAGAGGTCCAAAGCATTTACTATAGCATGGCACGTTGCTAGTTATGCAAAACGAATTATTCCGATATACCTTTTACGGGCACTTAATTTTTTAAGATCAACTCAAGTTAACATAGCTTGAAGTGGATTTATCAAAAGCGAATAATAAATCATACTTTTTTGAAGGGCCATAACTTTCGAGATTCTTCATTCTCAGAGGTCCAAAGCATTTACTATAGCATGGCACGTTGCTAGTTATGCAAAACGAATTATTCCGATATACCTTTTACGGGCACAAAATTTTTTAAGATCAACTCAAGTTAACATAACTTGAAGTGGATGTTATTAAAACGAGTAATAAATCATACTTTTTTGAAGGGCCATAACTTTCGAGATTCTTCATTCTCAGAGGTCCAAAGCATTTACTATAGCATGGCATTGCTAGTCATGCAAAACGAATTATTCCGATATACCTTGTACGGGCACTTAATTTTTTAAGATCAACTCAAGTTAACATAGCTTGAAGTGAATGTTATTAAAAGCGAGTAATAAATCATACTTTTTTGAAGGGCCATAAATTTCGAGATTCTTCATTCTCAGAGGTCCAAAGCATTTACTATAGCATGGCACGTTGCTAGTTATGCAAAACGAATCATTCCGATATACCTTGTACGGGCACTTAATTTTTTAAGATCAACTCAAGTTAACATAGCTTGAAGTGGATGTTATTAAAGCGAGTAATAAATCATACTTTTTTGAAGGGCCAAAACTTTCGAGATTCTTCATTCTCAGAGGTCCAAAGCATTTACTATAGCATGGCACGTTGCTAGTTATGCAAACGAATTATTCCGATATACCTTTTACGGGCACTTAATTTTTTAAGATCAACTCAAGTTAACATAGCTTGAAGTGGATGTTATAAAAGCGAGTAATAAATCATACTTTTTTGAAGGGCCATAACTTTCGAGATTCTTCATTCTCAGAGGTCCAAAGCATTTACTATAGCATGGCACGTTGCTAGTCATGCAAAACGAATTATTCCGATATACCTTGTACGGGCACTTAATTTTTTAAGATCAACTCAAGTTAACATAGCTTGAAGTGAATGTTATTAAAAGCGAGTAATAAATCATACTTTTTTGAAGCGCCATAACTTTCGAGATTCTTCATTCTCAGAGGTCCAAAGCATTACTATAGCATGGCACGTTGCTACTTATGCAAAACGAATTATTCCGATATACCTTTTACGGGCACTTAATTTTTTAAGATCACTCAAGTTAACATAGCTTGAAGTGGATGTTATTAAAGCGAGTAATAAATCATACTTTTTTGAAGCGCCATAACTTTCGAGATTCTTCATTCTCAGAGGTCCAAAGCATTAATGTGATTAATCTTAATCTTAATTTTATTAATAATATATTCACACTTTAAACTGCAACTATATTACTCTCTGATAGTCATTATACATATGCTTTTTGTTTGTACTTATTATGATCATTCTCTTTTTATATTTTTCTTCTCTTCTTGTCCATCTAATGTCCATGCTATCTTGGATTATCGTCTAAGTATAGTCAAAATTCAGCCAAGTCTGTATTATGTATGTCTACGACAAGCAATTATACTGCCTTCCCTTTATTGCATACCACAATTTGAGAAAAGTTGCATTTCACTTGTTTACTTTAATGGGCCATTGCAGAGCACTGTGAGTAATCCCTATCACCCTAATTTCGCATTATTTTTCATGAGTCAATTATATTTGGTTTATCCCTGAACATGCCCATTAGAACATGCGACAGATAACTTTTCATAATACTGTTTATTGAAAATGCTATAACATTGCAGCTTGAAGTTCTTCCTGCATTTCTGCCAATAAGTCTAACTTGAGCCACACAGTCATGAGAGCATTTCTTGGGAATAAATAGGACCTAAAAATAAAAAATTTTAAAATCTACCTTCTAAATTCTAAATTGTTATGGTGTTACTCTGTGTAATAAGCTTGACTGCGATCACCCTGAGTTCATTAGCTTAGATTATTAGCATATTTTATTGATATATCTAAAATAAAAACTTAATATATTAATAAGTATACTTTAAAATTTTCTGATGAGTTCGATAGCTTCTTGAGTTGATTCATGAGTATCTTATTGAAATTCGTCTAAATTGTATAATTTTAATATTGATCAGTATACTATTGTATATCTTGCAATTAAAGGCAGATTATAGAGCATAACTAATACTTAGTATAAATTATGATTAAAATTTTACTTATTTATAAATAATCGACTTAATGGATGACGATATGCCTTGAGAGAAATGTAAAAAATGTTATAAAAATATATAACTTTCCTATATATTGAACTTACTTGCCATCTTAAGCAGATATATGGGCCTCCGCATATTGTTTACAAGAGTATTTTTTGCCGCAATTTGTTTTTGAATTTAAACAAGTCCCTTTTCTTTTAATGCTTATCCTTTAATTTTTTAGATGACCATTATTATCTCTTCGTGTTTGACTGAACATATTCTATAACACTTAAAGTATCTCATGTGACATGTCAAACATTTTAGAGCCTTCTATTTCACATCTGTCAATATTATCAGCTGAAAGCAAGTACTGCTTTTTGTCTCTAATTAAACATCTTTTTATTGCGTTTCTTGGATGGTGCTCATAGACATCACCACCATCAGTCATCTATTAATTTTGTGTGATTTTAAATTAGAGGATAAAGAGTAGGTCTGAGATATCACGACAATGTCACATTTATCCTTTATGAAAGCTTTAGGCATTTTATACATACCTCAGATGAGTTGTATATTCATCAACCTTATTGTAAATTCTATGTCATATAGAGCAGACATTAAAGTAGAGGAGATATATTTATAATAATTAATAAATTAACGGAATAATATGAATCACATTGATTTACTATAGCATGGCACGTTGCTAGTTATGCAAAACGAATCATTCCGATATACCTTGTACGGGCACAAACTTTTTTAAGATCAACTCAAGTTAACATAGCTTGAAGTGGATGTTATTAAAACGAGTAATAAATCATACTTTTTTGAAGGGCCAAAACTTTCGAGATTCTTCATTCTCAGAGGTCCAAAGCATTTACTATAGCATGGCACGTTGCTAGTATGCAAAACGAATTATTCCGATATACCTTGTACGGGCACTTAATTTTTTAAGATCAACTCAAGTTAACATAGCTTGAAGTGAATCTTATTAAAAGCGAGTAATAAATCATACTTTTTTGAAGGGCCATAACTTTCGAGATTCTTCATTCTCAGAGGTCCAAAGCATTTACTATAGCATGGCACGTTGCTAGTTATGCAAAACGAATTATTCCGATATACCTTTTACGGGCACTTTATTTTTTAAGATCAACTCAAGTTAACATAGCTTGAAGTGGATCTTATTAAAAGCGAGTAATAAATCATACTTTTTTGAAGGGCCAAAACTTTCGAGATACTTCATTCTCAGAGGTCCAAAGCATTTACTATAGCATGGCACGTTGCTAGTTATGCAAAACGAATTATTCCGATATACCTTTTACGGACACTTTATTTTTTAAGATCAACTCAAGTTAACATAGCTTGAAGTGAATCTTATTAAAAGCGAGTAATAAATCATACTTTTTTGAAGGGCCATAACTTTCGAGATACTTCATTCTCAGAGGTCCAAAGCATTTACTATAGCATGACACGTTGCTAGTTATGCAAAACGAATTATTCCGATATACCTTTTACGGGCACTTTATTTTTTAAGATCAACTCAAGTTAACATAGCTTGAAGTGGATCATATCAAAAGCGAGTAAAAAATCATACTTTTTTGAAGCGCCATAACTTTCGAGATTCTTCATTCTCAGAGGTCCAAAGCATTTACTATAGCATGCCACGTTGCTAGTTATGCAAAACGAATTATTCCGATATACCTTTTACGGGCACTTAATTTTTAAAGATCAACTCAAGTTAACATAGCTTGAAGTGGATCTTATTAAAGCGAGTAATAAATCATACTTTTTTGAAGGGCCATAACTTTCGAGATTCTTCATTCTCAGAGGTCCAAAGCATTTACTATAGCATGGCACGTTGCTAGTTATGCAAAACGAATTACTCCGATATACCTTTTACGGGCACTTAATTTTTTAAGATCAACTCAAGTTAACATAGCTTGAAGTGGATCTTATTAAAGCGAGTAATAAATCATACTTTTTTGAAGGGCCATAACTTTCGAGATTCTTCATTCTCAGAGGTCCAAAGCATTTACTATAGCATGGCAAGTTGCTAGTTATGCAAAACGAATTATTCCGATATATCTTTTACGGGCACTTAATTTTTAAAGATCAACTCAAGTTAACATAGCTTGAAGTGGATCTTATTAAAGCGAGTAATAAATCATACTTTTTTGAAGGGCCATAACTTTCGAGATTCTTCATTCTCAGAGGTCCAAAGCATTTACTATAGCATGGCACGTTGCTAGTTATGCAAAACGAATTACTCCGATATACCTTTTACGGGCACTTAATTTTTTAAGATCAACTCAAGTTAACATAGCTTGAAGTGGATCTTATTAAAAGCGAGTAATAAATCATACTTTTTTGAAGGGCCATAACTTTCGAGATTCTTCATTCTCAGAGGTCCAAAGCATTTACTATAGCATGGCACGTTGCTAGTTATGCAAAACGAATCATTCCGATATACCTTGTACGGGCACTTAATTTCTAAAATCAACTCAAGTTAACATAGCTTGAAGTGGATCTTATTAAAGCGAGTAATAAATCATACTTTTTTGAAGGGCCATAACTTTCGAGATTCTTCATTCGCAGAGGTCCAAAGCATTTACTATAGCATGGCACGTTGCTAGTCATGCAAAACGAATTATTCCGATATACCTTGTACGGGCACTTAAATTTTTAAGATCAACTCAAGTTAACATAGCTTGAAGTGAATCTTATTAAAAGCGAGTAATAAATCATACTTTTTTGAAGGGCCATAACTTTCGAGATTCTTCATTCTCAGAGGTCCAAAGCATTTAATATAGCATGGCACGTTGCAAGTTATGCAAAACAAATTATTCCGATATACCTTTTACGGGCACTTAATTTTTTAAGATCAACTCAAGTTAACATAGCTTGAAGTGGATCTTATTAAAAGCGAGTAATAAATCATACTTTTTTGAAGGGCCATAACTTTCGAGATACTTCATTCTCAGAGGTCCAAAGCATTTACTATAGCATGGCACGTTGCTAGTTATGCAAAACGAATTATTCCGATATACCTTTTACGGGCACTTTATTTTTTAAGATCAACTCAAGTTAACATAGCTTGAAGTGGATCTTAATAAAAGCGAGTAATAAATCATACTTTTTTGAAGGGCCATAACTTTCGAGATCCTTCATTCTCAGAGGTCCAAAGCATTTACTATAGCATGGCACGTTGCTAGTTATGCAAAACGAATTATTCCGATATACCTTTTACGGGCACTTAATTTTTTAAGATCAACTCAAGTTAACATAGCTTGAAGTGGATCTTATAAAAGCGAGTAATAAATCATACTTTTTTGAAGGGCCATAACTTTCGAGATCCTTCATTCTCAGAGGTCCAAAGCATTTACTATAGCATGGCACGTTGCTAGTTATGCAAAACGAATTATTCCGATATACCTTTTACGGGCACTTTATTTTTTAAAATCAACTCAAGTTAACATAGTTTGATGTGGATCTTATTAAAAGCGAGTAATAAATCATACTTTTTTTAAGGGCCATAACTTTCGAGATTGTTCATTCTCAGAGGTCCAAAGTATTTACTATAGCATGGCACGTTGCTAGTTATGCAAAACGAATTATTCCGATAAAACCCCAATGCTATTATTGCAAAATTTGGGTGAAATAAATATTAATTAAGATAGATAAAATTATTATATAAATTTGGTAGCTTTAGTTATTAATTTTAGGGTCCTGTAGAAGTAGTAATAGTGGTAGTAGTAGTAGTAGTAGTAGAGGCTATTCCACTAAAGCTACCAAAATGACGAGATGCTGAATTTAATTATTATAAACTGCTCGAACCCTATAATAATACTTAGAATCCTTTAGAAAGACACGAATCCAACAGATGAACCCTCTAATACTCGATATTCACGACTCACTATGCGAGCAAGTCGACCCTGAACTGCCGGAGGACCCACTTCACGCGATCTTTTGCTTGACAATCTTGAGTTCGACGATCCCCTGCTCACCAAGACATCTTTCCAACAGCGCCTTGGCAATATCCTGAGCAACATATTGGTATCTAATAGAAGCCGGGGAACACTCTGACGAGTGGTTAGCAGTATTCTTGGCTCGCGCTCCACGCTCTCTTATTCGACATTAGTGGACGAGACCTTGAATGGAGTTTGTAGTATAGAGAAGAAGGAAGATGGCGGCAGCCATATGGATGTTCTCATGATGATTCGACGCACCACCAAACCATGGGCGACTTGTTGGATCCGACTTTAGATGCTTCGCCTCCTCTCACCAGGTAAGATTAAACAATAGTATTTGATAGCGAGATTTAGGGAAGGAGCACAACGTAACCTATTACCTAAGATAAGTGATCATGTGGCGAGTCCCAGCAATTATCTCAAGAACGCCTGCTGTCCAGATACCGTTGGCTCAGCCACCAAGCCAGTTGGCATCCTAATACTCATGAGTAGCCAAAGGCACTAAACTCTTATGCCAAAGCACGAAGCTCTAGTGCATTGCGCCTTAGTGAAATTCATACTACTCTAGTGCTAAAGTGTATCAGATTAAACCCTTCTAAATCAGGATTCTTGGCACCCTAGTCTATGGCAGTCAAACTGGCCTGTTTGGGGGGCAGCACTCTACATGCGTTGGCTTAAGGTCGCATACATTAGGGCACTCACTGCATGGAGCCGACTTATGAGGATTCTGAGGGTCGAGTGGTTTTGAATATTCCACCAACCTGGCGTCATCAACAAAAGTATACCCTTAATAATCCTTGTCTGGTAAACAGTTGCCTGTTCAGTTATTTGTAACTCTGTTGCTTAGGCTGCGCTCTCTCGATCGAAGTACGATACGACTATAGTGGCTTGCTAAAAATCGTCGAATTCGCCTGCTACAAGCTCTCTGTAAAATTCAACGATTTGAAAAATTCCATGTGAAGTTCTCCTGAGCTTGACATTCTGAGTGCCTCCCACCAACTAAGATCAATCAAGAATAATGAGACTGTAGACAACATCATGAACCGAGCTGCTGATAGAGACAAGAGACCCCTGTCAAAAAGTAAGGAAAGGCAGAGATAAGAAATTGTGCTAAAGAGATTCACTAAGGACCTGGCCATGCTCATGCAGAGCTCACCCCACCTCCCCATTTAGTTCTTGCAGAGATTCAAGGCCGCCATCTCCCAGGACACCGTGGATGTGTTGATGAAGGAAGCATCGAAATTCAGACCAAAGGATGGAGAATGCGCAGAGATCAAGGACCTCGACCGGGAGGGGCAAGATCATCTAAAGACTTTGAGAGAGAGATTAGACAATTTGTGAAGTGAGTTATATGATTATAAGTTTAGAGTATTTGTATTTTGATTAATTTAATACGTCTACAAAAAATTGTAAATAAAAGCATTGGGGTTTTATACCTTTTACGGGCACTTTATTTTTTAAGATCAACTCAAGTTAACATAGCTTGAAGTGGATCTTATTAAAAGCGAG
>ARYC01006469.1:0-27160 GCA_000711775.1 Oxytricha trifallax
AAAACATAAAATATAAATTTATAAAAGAATACTTGACCCTTTAACAGTTGACTTTATGAAATTGGTCTTGGACGTTTTTGAACAAATTTACTCTTTTCTTCACTTTGCCTATTTTAGGCAATGATTATTATTTAAAATCTGAGAAAATATTTCTTATATGTAGTCTTTAATTCTCTACAAGATGAGTTATTTTTGAGGTCACTTGGATATTGTTGAAGTATAAGTTTTTGAAATTATAGAAATTTAAAAGTCAAAAAGATTATTTTAAATTAAAATTAAAACTGCCAAAAATTAATTAAATTAAATTTAAAATAAAAATTTCGGTCTTCAATAACAGACTCTGAATCGCACGGGAAGGGCTTCAAATCGCAACTATTTTTATTTGCAAATATCTCTAAAATTTATTGCAATTTTTAGGGAATTTAGGGAATATCGAAATCGAACATTTGCCAACACCATACTTCATTCTTAATTCCCAATGCCCTGGAGACACAAGAAAGATGGAGAATTTTTTAATTAGCAGGAAAAACAAAAAACATAAATTTAAAAAAGTATTCCTTCACCCTTTAACAGTTGACTTTATGAATTTGGTTGAAGGTATTCTATAGCAAAATTACTCTATTCTTCACTTTGCTTATTTTAGGCAATGATTATTTTTCAAAATCTGAGAAAATATAACTAATATGTAGTCTTTAATTCTCTACAAGATGAGTTATTTTCATGAGGTTGTCACTGTGGATATCTGTTGAAGTTATGTTCATTTTTGCAGTCTTTCTGAAGATTAAGAAAATTAAATAAGTCATAAAGATTAATTTTAATTAAAATAAACACCGCCAAAAATTAATTCAATTAAATTTAAAATAAAAATTTCGGTCTTCAATAACAGGCTCTGAATCGCACGGGAAGGGCTTCAAATCGTAACTATTTTGATTTGCTAAAATTGCTAAAATTTATTGCAATTTTTGGGAAATTTTGGGAATCTCGAAATCGAACATTTGCCAACACCAAGCTTCATCCTTGCTTCCCAGGGTCGTGAATACACAGGAAAGATGCAGAATTTATTAGTTAGCAGGAAAAACATAAAATAAAATTTAATAAAGTAATGCTTCACCCTTTAACAGTTGACTTTATGAAATTAGTCGAAGACATTTTATAGCAAAATTCCACTTTTCTTTACTCTGCTTATTTTAGGCAATGATTATTTTTTAAAATCTGAGAAAATATAACTAATATGTAGTCTTTAATTCTCTACAAGATGAGTTATTTTCGAGGTCACTTGGATATTGTTGAAGTATAAGTTTTTGAAATTATAGAAATTAAAAGTCAAAAAGAATGATTTTAATTTAAATTAAAACTGCCAAAAATTAATTAAATTAAATTTAAATTAAAAATTTCGGTCTTCAATAACAGGCTCTGAATCGCACGGGAAGGGCTTCAAATCGCAACTATTTTTATTTGCCAAAATCTTTAAAATTTATTGCAATTTTTAGGAAATTTAGGGAATCTCGAAATCGAACATTTGCCAACACCAAGCTTCATCCTTGCTTCCCAGGGTCGTGAATAGACAGGAAAGATGCAGAATATATTAGTTAGCAGGAAAAACATAAAATAAAATTTAATAAAGTAATGCTTCACCCTTTAACAGTTGACTTCATGAAATTGGTCGAAGACATTTTATAGCAAAATTCCACTTTTCTTTACTTTGCTTGTTTTAGGCAATGATTATTTTTTAAAATCTGAGAAAATATAACTAATATGTAGTCTTTAATTCTCTACAAGATGAGTTATTTTCGAGGTCACTTGGATATTGTGAAGTATGAGTTTTTGAAATTATAGAAATTAAAAGTCAAAAAGATTAATTTAAATTAAAATTAAAACTGCCAAAAATTAATTAAATTAAATTTAAAATAAAAATTTCGGTCTTCAATAACAGGCTCTGAATCGCACGGGAAGGGCTTCAAATCGCAACTATTTTGATTTGACAAAATCTCTAAAATTTATTGCAATTTTTGGAATTTTATGGAATCTCGAAATCGAACATTTGCCAACACCAAGCTTCATCCTTGCTTCCCAGGGTCGTGAATAGACAGGAAAGATGCAGAATATATTAGTTAGCAGGAAAAACATAAAATAAAAATTAAAAAGTAATCCTTCACCTTTAAAGAGGACTTTATGAAATTAGTCGAAGACATTTTATAGCAAAATTACACTTTTCTTCACTTTGCCTATTTTAGGCAATGATTATTTTGTAAAATCTGAGAAAATATAACTAATATAGAGTCTTTAATTCTCTACAAGATGAGTTATTTTCGAGGTCACTTGGATATTGTTGAAGTAAGAGTTTTTGAAATTATAGAAATTAAAAGTCAAAAAGATTAATTTAAATTAAAATTAAAACTGCCAAAAATTAATTAAATTAAATTTAAAATAAAAATTTCGGTCTTCAATAACAGGCTCTGAATCGCACGGGAAGGGCTTCAAATCGCAACTATTTTGATTTGACAAAATCTCTAAAATTTATTGCAATTTTTGGAATTTTATGGAATCTCGAAATCGAACATTTGCCAACACCAAGCTTCATCCTTGCTTCCCAGGGTCGTGAATAGACAGGAAAGATGCAGAATTATTAGTTAGCAGGAAAAACATAAAATAAAAATTAATAAAGTAATGCTTCACCCTTTAACAGTTGACTTCATGAAATTGGTCGAAGACATTTTATAGCAAAATTCCACTTTTCTTTACTTTGCTTGTTTTAGGCAATGATTATTTTTTAAAATCTGAGAAAATATAACTAATATGTAGTCTTTAATTCTCTACAAGATGAGTTATTTTCGAGGTCACTTGGATATTGTTGAAGTATAAGTTTTTGAAATTATAGAAATTAAAAGTCAAAAAGAATAATTAAAATTAAAATTAAAACTGCCAAAAATTAATTAAATTAAATTTAAAATAAAAATTTCGGTCTTCAATAACAGGCTCTGAATCGCACGGGAAGGGCTTCAAATCGCAACTATTTTTATTTGCCAAAATCCCTAAAATTTATTGCAATTTTTAGGAAATTTAGGGAATCTCGAAATCGAACATTTGCCAACACCAATCTTCATCCTTGCTTCCCAGGGTCGTGACTACAAAGGAAAGATGCAGAATTTATTAATTAGCAGGAAATACATAAAATAAAAATTTATAAAAGAATCCTTGACCCTTTAACAGTTGACTTTATGAAATTGGTCGAAATGAGATTTTATAGCAAAATTCCACTTTTCTTCACTTTGCTTATTTTAGGCAATGATTATTTTGTAAAATCTGAGAAAATATAACTAATATAGAGTTTTTAATTCTCTACAAGATGAGTTATTTTTGAGGTCACTTGGATATTGTTGAAGTAAGAGTTTTTGAAATTATAGAAATTTAAAAGTCAAAAAGATTATTTTAAATTAAAATTAAAACTGCCAAAAATTAATTAAATTAAATTTAAAATAAAAATTTCGGTCTTCAATAACAGGCTCTTAATCGCACGGGAAGGGTTTCAAATCGCAACTATTTTGATTTGCCAAAATCTCTAAAATTTATTGCAATTTTTGGAATTTTATGGAATCTCGAAATCGAACATTTGCCAACACCAAGCTTCATCCTTGCTTCCCAGGGTCGTGAATAGACAGGAAAGATGCAGAATTATTAGTTAGCAGGAAAAACATAAAATAAAATTTAATAAAGTAATGCTTCACCCTTTAACAGTTGACTTCATGAAATTGGTCGAAGACATTTTATAGCAAAATTCCACTTTTCTTTACTTTGCTTGTTTTAGGCAATGATTATTTTTTAAAATCTGAGAAAATATAACTAATATGTAGTCTTTAATTCTCTACAAGATGAGTTATTTTCGAGGTCACTTGGATATTGTTGAAGTATGAGTTTTTGAAATTATAGAAATTAAAAGTCAAAAAGATTAATTTAAATTAAAATTAAAACTGCCAAAAATTAATTAAATTAAATTTAAAATAAAAATTTAGGTCTTCAATAACAGGCTCTGAATCGCACGGGATGGGCTTCAAATCGCAACTTTCTAGAATTGCCAAAATCTCTAAAATTTATTTCAATTTTTAGGAAATTTTGGGAATCTCGAAATTGAGCATTTGCCAACACCAAGCTTCATCCTTGCTTTCCATGGTCGCGAAAAAAAACAAAACAAAAAAAAAAAAAGAAAAAATAGACAGGAAAGATGCACAATTTATTAGTTAGCAGGAAAAACATAGAATAAAAAATTATAAAGTAATGCTTCACCCTTTAACAGTTGACTTTATGAAATTGGTCGATGAGATTTTATAGCAAAATTCCACTTTTCTTTACTTTGCTTATTTTAGGCAATGATTATTTTTTAAAATCTGAGAAAATATAACTAATATGTAGTCTTTAATTCTCTACAAGATGAGTTATTTTCGAGGTCACTTGGATATTGTTGAAGTATGAGTTTTTGAAATTATAGAAATTAAAAGTCAAAAAGATTAATTAAAATTAAAATTAAAACTGCCAAAAATTAATTAAATTAAATTTAAAATAAAAATTTCGGTCTTCAATAACAGGCTCTGAATCGCACGGGAAGGGTTTCAAATCGCAAACTATTTTTATTTGCCAAAATCTCTAAAATTTATTGCAATTTTTAGGAATTTTATGGAATCTCGAAATCGAACATTTGCCAACACCAAGCTTCATCCTTGCTTCCCAGGGTCGTGAATAGACAGGAAAGATGCAGAATATATTAGTTAGCAGGAAAAACATAAAATAAAATTTAATAAAGTAATGCTTCACCCTTTAACAGTTGACTTTATGAAATTGGTCGAAGACATTTTATAGCAAAATTCCACTTTTCTTTACTTTGCTTGTTTTAGGCAATGATTATTTTTTAAAATCTGAGAAAATATAACTAATATGTAGTCTTTAATTCTCTACAAGATGAGTTATTTTCGAGGTCACTTGGATATTGTTGAAGTATGAGTTTTTGAAATTATAGAAATTAAAAGTCAAAAAGATTAATTTAAATTAAAATTAAAACTGCCAAAAATTAATTAAATTAAATTTAAAATATAAATTTCGGTCTTCAATAACAGGCTCTGAATCGCACGGGAAGGGCTTCAAATCGCAACTATTTTTATTTGACAAATTCTCTAAAATTTATTGCAATTTTTAGGAATTTTATGGAATCTCGAAATCGAACATTTGCCAACACCAAGCTTCATCCTTGCTTCCCAGGGTCGTGAATAGACAGGAAAGATGCAGAATTTATTAGTTAGCAGGAAAAACATAAAATAAAATTTAATAAAGTAATGCTTCACCCTTTAACAGTTGACTTTATGAAATTAGTCGAAGACATTTTATAGCAAAATTCCACTTTTCTTTACTCTGCTTATTTTAGGCAATGATTATTTTTTAAAATCTGAGAAAATATAACTAATATGTAGTCTTTAATTCTCTACAAGATGAGTTATTTTCGAGGTCACTTGGATATTGTTGAAGTATGAGTTTTTGAAATTATAGAAATTAAAAGTCAAAAAGATTAATTAAAATTAAAATTAAAACTGCCAAAAATTAATTAAATTAAATTTAAAATAAAAATTTCGGTCTTCAATAACAGGCTCTTAATCGCACGGGAAGGGTTTCAAATCGCAACTATTTTGATTTGCCAAAATCTCTAAAATTTATTGCAATTTTTGGAATTTTATGGAATCTCGAAATCGAACATTTGCCAACACCAAGCTTCATCCTTGCTTCCCAGGGTCGTGAATAGACAGGAAAGATGCAGAATTTATTTAGTTAGCAGGAAAAACATAAAATAAAATTTAATAAAGTAATGCTTCACCCTTTAACAGTTGACTTTATGAAATTAGTCGAAGACATTTTATAGCAAAATTCCACTTTTCTTTACTCTGCTTATTTTAGGCAATGATTATTTTTTAAAATCTGAGAAAATATAACTAATATGTAGTCTTTAATTCTCTACAAGATGAGTTATTTTCGAGTCACTTGGATATTGTTGAAGTATGAGTTTTTGAAATTATAGAAATTAAAAGTCAAAAAGATTAATTAAAATTAAAATTAAAACTGCCAAAAATTAATTAAATTAAATTTAAAATAAAAATTTCGGTCTTCAATAACAGGCTCTGAATCGCACGGGAAGGGTTTCAAATCGCAACTATTTTTATTTGCAAAATTTGCTAAAATTTATTGCGATTTTTGGGAAATTTTGGGAATCTCGAAATCGAACATTTGCCAACACCAAGTTTCATCCTTGCTTCCCAGGGTCGTGAATAGACAGGAAAGATGCACAATTTATTAGTTAGCAGGAAAAACATAGAATAAAAAATTATAAAGTAATGCTTCACCCTTTAACAGTTGACTTTATGAAATTGGTCGATGAGATTTTATAGCAAAATTCCACTTTTCTTTACTTTGCTTATTTTAGGCAATGATTATTTTTTAAAATCTGAGAAAATATAACTAATATGTAGTCTTTAATTCTCTACAAGATGAGTTATTTTCGAGGTCACTTGGATATTGTTGAAGTATAAGTTTTTGAAATTATAGAAATTAAAAGTCAAAAAGAATGATTTTAATTTAAATTAAAACTGCCAAAAATTAATTAAATTAAATTTAAATTAAAAATTTCGGTCTTCAATAACAGGCTCTGAATCGCACGGGAAGGGCTTCAAATCGCAACTATTTTTATTTGCCAAAATCTTTAAAATTTATTGCAATTTTTAGGAAATTTAGGGAATCTCGAAATCGAACATTTGCCAACACCATACTTCATTCTTATTTCCCAGGGTCGTGAATAGACAGGAAAGATGCAGAATATATTAGTTAGCAGGAAAAACATAAAATAAAATTTAATAAAGTAATGCTTCACCCTTTAACAGTTGACTTCATGAAATTGGTCGAAGACATTTTATAGCAAAATTCCACTTTTCTTTACTTTGCTTGTTTTAGGCAATGATTATTTTTTAAAATCTGAGAAAATATAACTAATATGTAGTCTTTAATTCTCTACAAGATGAGTTATTTTCGAGGTCACTTGGATATTGTTGAAGTATGAGTTTTTGAAATTATAGAAATTAAAAGTCAAAAAGATTAATTTTAATTAAAATAAACACCGCCAAAAATTAATTCAATTAAATTTAAAATAAAAATTTCGGTCTTCAATAACAGGCTCTGAATCGCACGGGAAGGGCTTCAAATCGTAACTATTTTGATTTGCTAAAATTGCTAAAATTTATTGCAATTTTTGGGAAATTTTGGGAATCTCGAAATCGAACATTTGCCAACACCAAGTTTCATTCTTGCTTCCCAGGGTCGTGAATAGACAGGAAAGATGCAGAATATATTAGTTAGCAGGAAAAACATAAAATAAAATTTAATAAAGTAATGCTTCACCCTTTAACAGTTGACTTCATGAAATTGGTCGAAGACATTTTATAGCAAAATTCCACTTTTCTTTACTTTGCTTGTTTTAGGCAATGATTATTTTTTAAAATCTGAGAAAATATAACTAATATGTAGTCTTTAATTCTCTACAAGATGAGTTATTTTTGAGGTCACATGGATATTGTTGAAGTATGAGTTTTTGAAATTATAGAAATTAAAAAGTCAAAAAGATTAATTTAAATTAAAACTAAAACTGCAAAAAATTAATTAAATTAAATTTAAAATAAAAATTTCGGTCTTCAATAACAGGCTCTGAATCGAACATAAAGGACTTCAAATCGCAACTATTTTTATTTGCCAAAATCTCTAAAATTTATTGCAATTTTTAGGAAATTTAGGGAATCTCGAAATTGAACATTTGCCAACACCAAGTTTCATCCTTGCTTCCCAGGGTCGTGAATAGACAGGAAAGATGCACAATTTATTAGTTAGCAGGAAAAACATAGAATAAAAAATTATAAAGTAATGCTTCACCCTTTAACAGTTGACTTTATGAAATTGGTCGATGAGATTTTATAGCAAAATTCCACTTTTCTTTACTTTGCTTATTTTAGGCAATGATTATTTTTTAAAATCTGAGAAAATATAACTAATATGTGTTTTTAATTCTCTACAAGATGAGTTATTTTTGAGGTCACTTGGATATTGTTGAAGTAAGAGTTTTTGAAATTATAGAAATTTAAAAGTCAAAAAGATTATTTTAAATTAAAATTAAAACTGCCAAAAATTAATTAAATTAAATTTAAAATAAAAATTTCGGTCTTCAATAACAGGCTCTTAATCGCACGGGAAGGGTTTCAAATCGCAACTATTTTGATTTGCCAAAATCTCTAAAATTTATTGCAATTTTTGGAATTTTATGGAATCTCGAAATCGAACATTTGCCAACACCAAGCTTCATCCTTGCTTCCCAGGGTCGTGAATAGACAGGAAAGATGCAGAATTATTAGTTAGCAGGAAAAACATAAAATAAAATTTAATAAAGTAATGCTTCACCCTTTAACAGTTGACTTTATGAAATTGGTCGAAGACATTTTATAGCAAAATTCCACTTTTCTTTACTTTGCTTGTTTTAGGCAATGATTATTTTTTAAAATCTGAGAAAATATAACTAATATGTAGTCTTTAATTCTCTACAAGATGAGTTATTTTCGAGGTCACTTGGATATTGTTGAAGTATAAGTTTTTGAAATTATAGAAATTAAAAGTCAAAAAGAATGATTTTAATTTAAATTAAAACTGCCAAAAATTAATTAAATTAAATTTAAAATAAAAATTTCGGTCTTCAATAACAGGCTCTGAATCGCACGGGAAGGCCTTCAAATCGCAACTATTTTTATTTGCAAAATTTGCTAAAATTTATTGCGATTTTTGGGAAATTTTGGGAATCTCGAAATCGAACATTTGCCAACACCAAGCTTCATCATTGCTTCCCAGGGTCGTGAATACATAGGAAAGATGCAGAATTTATTAATTAGCAGGGAAAACAAAAAATAAAAATTTATAAAAGAACCCTTGACCCTTTAACAGTTGACTTTATGAAATTGGTCGAAGACATTTTATAGCAAAATTCCACTTTTCTTTACTCTGCTTATTTTAGGCAATGATTATTTTTTAAAATCTGAGAAAATATAACTAATATGTAGTCTTTAATTCTCTACAAGATGAATTATTTTCGAGGTCACTTGGATATTGTTGAAGTATGAGTTTTTGAAACTATAGAAATTAAAAACTCCAAAAGATTAATTTAATTAAATTTAAAACTGCCAAAATTAATTAAATTAAATTTAAAATAAAAATTTCGGTCTTCAATAACAGGCTCTTAATCGCACGGGAAGGGTTTCAAATCGCAACTATTTTGATTTGCCAAAATCTCTAAAATTTATTGCAATTTTTGGAATTTTATGGAATCTCGAAATCGAACATTTGCCAACACCAAGCTTCATCCTTGCTTCCCAGGGTCGTGAATAGACAGGAAAGATGCAGAATTTATTAGTTAGCAGGAAAAACATAAAATAAAATTTAATAAAGTAATGCTTCACCCTTTAACAGTTGACTTTATGAAATTAGTCGAAGACATTTTATAGCAAAATTCCACTTTTCTTTACTCTGCTTATTTTAGGCAATGATTATTTTTTAAAATCTGAGAAAATATAACTAATATGTAGTCTTTAATTCTCTACAAGATGAGTTATTTTCGAGGTCACTTGGATATTGTTGAAGTATGAGTTTTTGAAATTATAGAAATTAAAAGTCAAAAAGATTAATTTAAATTAAAATTAAAACTGCCAAAAATTAATTAAATTAAATTTAAAATATAAATTTCGGTCTTCAATAACAGGCTCTGAATCGCACGGGAAGGGCTTCAAATCGCAACTATTTTTATTTGACAAATTCTCTAAAATTTATTGCAATTTTTAGGAATTTTATGGAATCTCGAAATCGAACATTTGCCAACACCAAGCTTCATCCTTGCTTCCCAGGGTCGTGAATAGACAGGAAAGATGCAGAATTTATTAGTTAGCAGGAAAAACATAAAATAAAATTTAATAAAGTAATGCTTCACCCTTTAACAGTTGACTTTATGAAATTAGTCGAAGACATTTTATAGCAAAATTCCACTTTTCTTTACTCTGCTTATTTTAGGCAATGATTATTTTTTAAAATCTGAGAAAATATAACTAATATGTAGTCTTTAATTCTCTACAAGATGAGTTATTTTCGAGGTCACTTGGATATTGTTGAAGTATGAGTTTTTGAAATTATAGAAATTAAAAGTCAAAAGATTAATTTTAATTAAAATAAACACCGCCAAAAATTAATTCAATTAAATTTAAAATAAAAATTTCGGTCTTCAATAACAGGCTCTGAATCGCACGGGAAGGGCTTCAAATCGTAACTATTTTGATTTGCTAAAATTGCTAAAATTTATTGCAATTTTTGGGAAATTTTGGGAATCTCGAAATCGAACATTTGCCAACACCAAGCTTCATCCTTGCTTCCCAGGGTCGTGAATAGACAGGAAAGATGCAGAATATATTAGTTAGCAGGAAAAACATAAAATAAAATTTAATAAAGTAATGCTTCACCCTTTAACAGTTGACTTCATGAAATTGGTCGAAGACATTTTATAGCAAAATTCCACTTTTCTTTACTTTGCTTGTTTTAGGCAATGATTATTTTTTAAAATCTGAGAAAATATAACTAATATGTAGTCTTTAATTCTCTACAAGATGAGTTATTTTCGAGGTCACTTGGATATTGTTGAAGTATGAGTTTTTGAAATTATAGAAATTAAAAGTCAAAAAGATTAATTTAAATTAAAATTAAAACTGCCAAAAATTAATTAAATTAAATTTAAAATAAAAATTTCGGTCTTCAATAACAGGCTCTTAATCGCACGGGAAGGGTTTCAAATCGCAACTATTTTGATTTGCCAAAATCTCTAAAATTTATTGCAATTTTTGGAATTTTATGGAATCTCGAAATCGAACATTTGCCAACACCAAGCTTCATCCTTGCTTCCCAGGGTCGTGAATAGACAGGAAAGATGCAGAATTTATTTAGTTAGCAGGAAAAACATAAAATAAAATTTAATAAAGTAATGCTTCACCCTTTAACAGTTGACTTTATGAAATTAGTCGAAGACATTTTATAGCAAAATTCCACTTTTCTTTACTCTGCTTATTTTAGGCAATGATTATTTTTTAAAATCTGAGAAAATATAACTAATATGTAGTCTTTAATTCTCTACAAGATGAGTTATTTTCGAGGTCACTGGATATTGTTGAAGTATGAGTTTTTGAAATTATAGAAATTAAAAGTCAAAAAGATTAATTTAAATTAAAATTAAAACTGCCAAAAATTAATTAAATTAAATTTAAAATATAAATTTCGGTCTTCAATAACAGGCTCTGAATCGCACGGGAAGGGCTTCAAATCGCAACTATTTTTATTTGACAAATTCTCTAAAATTTATTGCAATTTTTGGAATTTTATGGAATCTCGAAATCGAACATTTGCCAACACCAAGCTTCATCCTTGCTTCCCAGGGTCGTGAATAGACAGGAAAGATGCAGAATATATTAGTTAGCAGGAAAAACATAAAATAAAATTTAATAAAGTAATGCTTCACCCTTTAACAGTTGACTTTATGAAATTGGTCGAAGACATTTTATAGCAAAATTACACTTTTCTTCACTTTGCTTATTTTAGGCAATGATTATTTTGTAAAATCTGAGAAAATATAACTAATATGTAGTCTTTAATTCTCTACAAGATGAGTTATTTTCGAGGTCACTTGGATATTGTTGAAGTATAAGTTTTTGAAATTATAGAAATTAAAAGTCAAAAAGAATAATTTAAATTAAAATTAAAACTGCCAAAAATTAATTAAATTAAATTTAAAATAAAAATTTCGGTCTTCAATAACAGGCTCTGAATCGCACGGGAAGGGCTTCAAATCGCAACTATTTTTATTTGACAAAATCTCTAATTTATTGCAATTTTTAGGAAATTTAGGGAATCTCGAAATCGAACATTTGCCAACACCATCATCCTTGCTTCCCAGGGTCGTGAATAGACAGGAAAGATGCACAATTTATTAGTTAGCAGGAAAAACATAAAATAAAAAATAATAAAGTAATGCTTCACCCTTTAACAGTTGACTTTATGAAATTAGTCGAAGACATTTTATAGCAAAATTCCACTTTTCTTTACTCTGCTTATTTTAGGCAATGATTATTTTTTAAAATCTGAGAAAATATAACTAATATGTAGTCTTTAATTCTCTACAAGATGAGTTATTTTCGAGGTCACTTGGATATTGTTGAAGTATAAGTTTTTGAAATTATAGAAATTAAAAGTCAAAAAGAATAATTAAAATTAAAATTAAAACTGCCAAAAATTAATTAAATTAAATTTAAAATAAAAATTTCGGTCTTCAATAACAGGCTCTGAATCGCACGGGAAGGGCTTCAAATCGCAACTATTTTGATTTGCCAAAATCTCTAAAATTTATTGCAATTTTTGGAAATTTAGGGAATCTCGAAATCGAACATTGCCAACACTTCATCCTTGCTTCCCAGGGTCGTGAATACAAAGGAAAGATGCACAATTTATTAATTAGCAGGAAAAACATAAAATAAAAAATTATAAAAGAATCCTTCACCCTTTAACAGTTGACTTTATGAAATTGGTCGAAGACATTTTATAGCAAAATTACACTTTTCTTCACTTTGCCTATTTTAGGCAATGATTATTTTTTAAAATCTCAAAAAATATAACTAATATGTAGTATTTAATTCTCTACAAGATGAGTTATTTTTGAGGTCACTTGGATATTGTTGAAGTAAGAGTTTTTGAAATTATAGAAATTAAAAAGTCAAAAGATTAATTTAAATTAAAATTAAAACTGCCAAAATTAATTAAATTAAATTTAAAATAAAAATTTCGGTCTTCAATAACAGGCTCTTAATCGCACGGGAAGGGTTTCAAATCGCAACTATTTTGATTTGCCAAAATCTCTAAAATTTATTGCAATTTTTGGAATTTTATGGAATCTCGAAATCGAACATTTGCCAACACCAAGCTTCATCCTTGCTTCCCAGGGTCGTGAATAGACAGGAAAGATGCACAATTTATTAGTTAGCAGGAAAAACATAAAATAAAAAATAATAAAGTAATGCTTCACCCTTTAACAGTTGACTTTATGAAATTAGTCGAAGACATTTTATAACAAAATTACACTTTTCTTCACTTTGCTTATTTTAGGCAATGATTATTTTGTAAAATCTGAGAAAATATAACTAATATAGAGTCTTTAATCTCTACAAGATGAGTTATTTTCGAGGTCACTTGGATATTGTTGAAGTAAGAGTTTTTGAAATTATAGAAATTAAAAGTCAAAAAGATTAATTAAAATTAAAATTAAAACTGCCAAAAATTAATTAAATTAAATTTAAAATAAAAATTTCGGTCTTCAATAACAGGCTCTGAATCGCACGGGAAGGGTTTCAAATCGCAACTATTTTGATTTGCCAAAATCTCTAAAATTTATTGCAATTTTTGGAATTTTATGGAATCTCGAAATCGAACATTTGCAACACCAAGTTTCATCCTTGCTTCCCAGGGTCGTGAATAGACAGGAAAGATGCACAATTTATTAGTTAGCAGGAAAAACATAGAATAAAAAATTATAAAGTAATGCTTCACCCTTTAACAGTTGACTTTATGAAATTGGTCGATGAGATTTTATAGCAAAATTCCACTTTTCTTTACTTTGCTTATTTTAGGCAATGATTATTTTTTAAAATCTGAGAAAATATAACTAATATGTAGTCTTTAATCTCTACAAGATGAGTTATTTTCGAGGTCACATGGATATTGTTGAAGTATGAGTTTTTGAAATTATAGAAATTAAAAGTCAAAAAGATTAATTAAAATTAAAACTAAAACTGCAAAAAATTAATTAAATTAAATTTAAAATAAAAATTTCGGTCTTCAATAACAGGCTCTGAATCGAACAGAAAGGACTTCAAATCGCAACTATTTTGATTTGCCAAAATCTCTAAAATTTATTGCAATTTTTGGAAATTTAGGGAATCTCGAAATCGAACATTTGCCAACACCAAGCTTCATCCTTGCTTCCCAGGGTCGTGAATAGACAGGAAAGATGCAGAATTTATTAGTTAGCAGGAAAAACATAAAATAAAATTTAATAAAGTAATGCTTCACCCTTTAACAGTTGACTTCATGAAATTAGTCGAAGACATTTTATAGCAAAATTCCACTTTTCTTTACTCTGCTTATTTTAGGCAATGATTATTTTTTAAAATCTGAGAAAATATAACTAATATGTAGTCTTTAATTCTCTACAAGATGAGTTATTTTCGAGGTCACATGGATATTGTTGAAGTATAAGTTTTTGAAATTATAGAAATTAAAAGTCAAAAAGAATAATTTAAATTAAAACTAAAACTGCAAAAAATTAATTAAATTAAATTTAAAATAAAAATTTCGGTCTTCAATAACAGGCTCTGAATCGAACAGAAAGGACTTCAAATCGCAACTATTTTTATTTGCCAAAATCTCTAAAATTTATTGCAATTTTTAGGAAATTTAGGGAATCTCGAAATCGAACATTTGCCAACACCAAGCTTCATCCTTGCTTCCCAGGGTCGTGAATAGACAGGAAAGATGCACAATATATTAGTTAGCAGGAAAAACATAAAATAAAAAATAATAAAGTAATGCTTCACCCTTTAACAGTTGACTTCATGAAATTGGTCGAAGACATTTTATAGCAAAATTACACTTTTCTTCACTTTGCTTATTTTAGGCAATGATTATTTTGTAAAATCTGAGAAAATATAACTAATATAGAGTCTTTAATCTCTACAAGATGAGTTATTTTCGAGGTCACTTGGATATTGTTGAAGTAAAAGTTTTTGAAATTATAGAAATTAAAAGTCAAAAAGATGATTTTAATTAAAATTAAAACTGCCAAAAATTAATTAAATTAAATTTAAAATAAAAATTTCGGTCTTCAATAACAGGCTCTGAATCGCACGGGAAGGGCTTCAAATCGCAACTATTTTTATTTGCCAAAATCTTTAAAATTTATTGCAATTTTTAGGAAATTTAGGGAATCTCGAAATCGAACATTTGCCAACACCAAGCTTCATCTTGCTTCCCAGGGTCGTGAATAGACAGGAAAGATGCACAATTTATTAGTTAGCAGGAAAAACATAGAATAAAAAATTATAAAGTAATGCTTCACCCTTTAACAGTTGACTTTATGAAATTGGTCGATGAGATTTTATAGCAAAATTCCACTTTTCTTTACTTTGCTTATTTTAGGCAATGATTATTTTTTAAAATCTGAGAAAATATAACTAATATGTAGTCTTTAATTCTCTACAAGATGAGTTATTTTCGAGGTCACTTGGATATTGTTGAAGTATGAGTTTTTGAAATTATAGAAATTAAAAGTCAAAAAGATTAATTAAAATTAAAATTAAAACTGCCAAAAATTAATTAAATTAAATTTAAAATAAAAATTTCGGTCTTCAATAACAGGCTCTGAATCGCACGGGAAGGGCTTCAAATCGCAACTATTTTTATTTGGCAAAATCTCTAAAATTTATTGCAATTTTTAGGAAATTTAAGGAATCTCGGAATCGAACATTTGCCAACACCATACTTCATCCTTGCTGCCCAATGCCCTGGATACACATGAAAGATGCAGAATTTATTAATTAGCAGGAAAAACATAATATAAAAATTTATAAAGTAATCCTTCACCCTTTAACAGTTGACTTTATGAAATTGGTCGATGAGATTTTATAGCAAAATTCCACTTTTCTTTACTTTGCTTATTTTAGGCAATGATTATTTTTTAAAATCTGAGAAAATATAACTAATATAGAGTTTTTAATTCTCTACAAGATGAGTTATTTTTGAGGTCACTTGGATATTGTTGAAGTAAGAGTTTTTGAAATTATAGAAATTTAAAAGTCAAAAAGATTATTTTAAATTAAAATTAAAACTGCCAAAAATTAATTAAATTAAATTTAAAATAAAAATTTCGGTCTTCAATAACAGGCTCTGAATCGCACGGGAAGGGCTTCAAATCGCAACTATTTTTATTTGACAAATTCTCTAAAATTTATTGCAATTTTTAGGAAATTTAGGGAATCTCGAAATCGAACATTTGCCAACACCATACTTCATCCTTGCTATCCAAAGCCCTTGATACACAGGAAAGATGCAGAATTTATTAGTTAGCAGGAAAAACATAAAATAAAATTTAATAAAGTAATGCTTCACCCTTTAACAGTTGACTTTATGAAATTAGTCGAAGACATTTTATAGCAAAATTCCACTTTTCTTTACTCTGCTTATTTTAGGCAATGATTATTTTTTAAAATCTGAGAAAATATAACTAATATGTAGTCTTTAATTCTCTACAGATGAGTTATTTTCGAGGTCACTTGGATATTGTTGAAGTATAAGTTTTTGAAATTATAGAAATTAAAAGTCAAAAAGAATGATTTTAATTTAAATTAAAACTGCCAAAAATTAATTAAATTAAATTTAAATTAAAAATTTCGGTCTTCAATAACAGGCTCTGAATCGCACGGGAAGGGCTTCAAATCGCAACTATTTTTATTTGCCAAAATCTTTAAAATTTATTGCAATTTTTAGGAAATTTAGGGAATCTCGAAATCGAACATTTGCCAACACCAAGTTTCATCCTTGCTTCCCAGGGTCGTGAATAGACAGGAAAGATGCACAATTTATTAGTTAGCAGGAAAAACATAGAATAAAAAATTATAAAGTAATGCTTCACCCTTTAACAGTTGACTTTATGAAATTGGTCGATGAGATTTTATAGCAAAATTCCACTTTTCTTTACTTTGCTTATTTTAGGCAATGATTATTTTTTAAAATCTGAGAAAATATAACTAATATGTAGTCTTTAATTCTCACAAGATGAGTTATTTTTGAGGTCACTTGGATATTGTTGAAGTATGAGTTTTTGAAATTATAGAAATTAAAAAGTCAAAAAGATCAATTTATATTAAAATTAAAACTGCAAAAAATTTAATTAAATTAAATTTAAAATAAAAATTTCGGTCTTCAATAACAGGCTCTTAATCGCACGGGAAGGGTTTCAAATCGCAACTATTTTGATTTGCCAAAATCTCTAAAATTTATTGCAATTTTTGGAATTTTATGGAATCTCGAAATCGAACATTTGCCAACACCAAGCTTCATCCTTGCTTCCCAGGGTCGTGAATAGACAGGAAAGATGCAAATTTATTAGTTAGCAGGAAAAACATAAAATAAAATTTAATAAAGTAATGCTTCACCCTTTAACAGTTGACTTTATGAAATTAGTCGAAGACATTTTATAGCAAAATTCCACTTTTCTTTACTCTGCTTATTTTAGGCAATGATTATTTTTTAAAATCTGAGAAAATATAACTAATATGTAGTCTTTAATTCTCTACAAGATGAGTTATTTTCGAGGTCACTTGGATATTGTTGAAGTATGAGTTTTTGAAATTATAGAAATTAAAAGTCAAAAAGATTAATTAAAATTAAAATTAAAACTGCCAAAAATTAATTAAATTAAATTTAAAATAAAAATTTCGGTCTTCAATAACAGGCTCTGAATCGCACGGGAAGGGTTTCAAATCGCAACTATTTTTATTTGACAAATTCTCTAAAATTTATTGCAATTTTTAGGAATTTTATGGAATCTCGAAATCGAACATTTGCCAACACCAAGCTTCATCCTTGCTTCCCAGGGTCGTGAATAGACAGGAAAGATGCAGAATTTATTAGTTAGCAGGAAAAACATAAAATAAAATTTAATAAAGTAATGCTTCACCCTTTAACAGTTGACTTTATGAAATTAGTCGAAGACATTTTATAGCAAAATTCCACTTTTCTTTACTCTGCTTATTTTAGGCAATGATTATTTTTTAAAATCTGAGAAAATATAACTAATATGTAGTCTTTAATTCTCTACAAGATGAGTTATTTTCGAGGTCACTTGGATATTGTTGAAGTATGAGTTTTTGAAATTATAGAAATTAAAAGTCAAAAAGATTAATTAAAATTAAAATTAAAACTGCCAAAAATTAATTAAATTAAATTTAAAATAAAAATTTCGGTCTTCAATAACAGGCTCTGAATCGCACGGGAAGGGTTTCAAATCGCAACTATTTTTATTTGACAAATTCTCTAAAATTTATTGCAATTTTTAGGAAATTTTGGGAATCTCGAAATCGAACATTTGCCAACACCAAGTTTCATCCTTGCTTCCCAGGGTCGTGAATAGACAGGAAAGATGCACAATTTATTAGTTAGCAGGAAAAACATAGAATAAAAAATTATAAAGTAATGCTTCACCCTTTAACAGTTGACTTTATGAAATTGGTCGATGAGATTTTATAGCAAAATTCCACTTTTCTTTACTTTGCTTATTTTAGGCAATGATTATTTTTTAAAATCTGAGAAAATATAACTAATATGTAGTCTTTAATCTCTACAAGATGAGTTATTTTTGAGGTCACATGGATATTGTTGAAGTATGAGTTTTTGAAATTATAGAAATTAAAAAGTCAAAAAGATTAATTTAAATTAAAACTAAAACTGCAAAAAATTAATTAAATTAAATTTAAAATAAAAATTTCGGTCTTCAATAACAGGCTCTGAATCGAACATAAAGGACTTCAAATCGCAACTATTTTTATTTGCCAAAATCTCTAAAATTTATTGCAATTTTTAGGAAATTTAGGGAATCTCGAAATTGAACATTTGCCAACACCAAGTTTCATCCTTGCTTCCCAGGGTCGTGAATAGACAGGAAAGATGCACAATTTATTAGTTAGCAGGAAAAACATAGAATAAAAAATTATAAAGTAATGCTTCACCCTTTAACAGTTGACTTTATGAAATTGGTCGATGAGATTTTATAGCAAAATTCCACTTTTCTTTACTTTGCTTATTTTAGGCAATGATTATTTTTTAAAATCTGAGAAAATATAACTAATATGTAGTCTTTAATTCTCTACAAGATGAATTATTTTCGAGGTCACTTGGATATTGTTGAAGTATGAGTTTTTGAAACTATAGAAATTAAAAACTCCAAAAGATTAATTTAATTAAATTTAAAACTGCCAAAAATTAATTAAATTAAATTTAAAATAAAAATTTCGGTCTTCAATAACAGGCTCTTAATCGCACGGGAAGGGTTTCAAATCGCAACTATTTTGATTTGCCAAAATCTCTAAAATTTATTGCAATTTTTGGAATTTTATGGAATCTCGAAATCGAACATTGCCAACACCAAGTTTCATCCTTGCTTCCCAGGGTCGTGAATAGACAGGAAAGATGCACAATTTATTAGTTAGCAGGAAAAACATAGAATAAAAAATTATAAAGTAATGCTTCACCCTTTAACAGTTGACTTTATGAAATTGGTCGATGAGATTTTATAGCAAAATTCCACTTTTCTTTACTTTGCTTATTTTAGGCAATGATTATTTTTTAAAATCTGAGAAAATATAACTAATATGTAGTCTTTAATTCTCTACAAGATGAGTTATTTTTGAGGTCACTTGGATATTGTTGAAGTATGAGTTTTTGAAATTATAGAAATTAAAAATCAAAAATGTTAATTTAAATTAGCCAAAATTAATTAAATTAAATTTAAAATAAAAATTTCGGTCTTCAATAACAGGCTCTTAATCGCACGGGAAGGGTTTCAAATCGCAACTATTTTGATTTGCCAAAATCTCTAAAATTTATTGCAATTTTTGGAATTTTATGGAATCTCGAAATCGAACATTTGCCAACACCAAGCTTCATCCTTGCTTCCCAGGGTCGTGAATAGACAGGAAAGATGCAGAATTTATTAGTTAGCAGGAAAAACATAAAATAAAATTTAATAAAGTAATGCTTCACCCTTTAACAGTTGACTTTATGAAATTAGTCGAAGACATTTTATAGCAAAATTCCACTTTTCTTTACTCTGCTTATTTTAGGCAATGATTATTTTTTAAAATCTGAGAAAATATAACTAATATGTAGTCTTTAATTCTCTACAAGATGAGTTATTTTCGAGGTCACTTGGATATTGTTGAAGTATAAGTTTTTGAAATTATAGAAATTAAAAGTCAAAAAGAATGATTTTAATTTAAATTAAAACTGCCAAAAATTAATTAAATTAAATTTAAATTAAAAATTTCGGTCTTCAATAACAGGCTCTGAATCGCACGGGAAGGGCTTCAAATCGCAACTATTTTTATTTGCCAAAATCTTTAAAATTTATTGCAATTTTTAGGAAATTTAGGGAATCTCGAAATCGAACATTTGCCAACACCATACTTCATTCTTATTTCCCAGGGTCGTGAATAGACAGGAAAGATGCAGAATATATTAGTTAGCAGGAAAAACATAAAATAAAATTTAATAAAGTAATGCTTCACCCTTTAACAGTTGACTTCATGAAATTGGTCGAAGACATTTTATAGCAAAATTCCACTTTTCTTTACTTTGCTTGTTTTAGGCAATGATTATTTTTTAAAATCTGAGAAAATATAACTAATATGTAGTCTTTAATTCTCTACAAGATGAGTTATTTTCGAGGTCACTTGGATATTGTTGAAGTATGAGTTTTTGAAATTATAGAAATTAAAAGTCAAAAAGATTAATTTAAATTAAAATTAAAACTGCCAAAAATTAATTAAATTAAATTTAAAATATAAATTTCGGTCTTCAATAACAGGCTCTGAATCGCACGGGAAGGGCTTCAAATCGCAACTATTTTTATTTGACAAATTCTCTAAAATTTATTGCAATTTTTAGGAATTTTATGGAATCTCGAAATCGAACATTTGCCAACACCAAGCTTCATCCTTGCTTCCCAGGGTCGTGAATAGACAGGAAAGATGCAGAATATATTAGTTAGCAGGAAAAACATAAAATAAAATTTAATAAAGTAATGCTTCACCCTTTAACAGTTGACTTCATGAAATTGGTCGAAGACATTTTATAGCAAAATTCCACTTTTCTTTACTCTGCTTATTTTAGGCAATGATTATTTTTTAAAATCTGAGAAAATATAACTAATATGTAGTCTTTAATTCTCTACAAGATGAGTTATTTTCGAGGTCACTTGGATATTGTTGAAGTATGAGTTTTTGAAATTATAGAAATTTAAAAGTCAAAAAGACTATTTTAAATTAAAATTAAACTCTACCAAAAATTAATTAAATTAAATTTAAAATAAAAATTTCAGTCTTCAATAACAGGCTCTGAATCGCACGGGAAGGGCTTCAAATCGCAACTATTTTTATTTGCCAAAATCTCTAAAATTTATTGCAATTTTTATGAAATTTAGGGAATCTCGAAATTGAACATTTGCCAACACCAAGCTTCATCCTTGCTTCCCAGGGTCGTGAATACATAGGAAAGATGCAAAATTTATTAGTTAGCAGGAAAAACATAGAATAAAAAATTATAAAGTAATGCTTCACCCTTTAACAGTTGACTTTATGAAATTGGTCGATGAGATTTTATAGCAAAATTCCACTTTTCTTTACTTTGCTTATTTTAGGCAATGATTATTTTTTAAAATCTGAGAAAATATAACTAAATATGTAGTCTTTAATTCTCTACAAGATGAGTTATTTTCGAGGTCACTTGGATATTGTTGAAGTATAAGTTTTTGAAATTATAGAAATTAAAAGTCAAAAAGAATGATTTTAATTTAAATTAAAACTGCCAAAAATTAATTAAATTAAATTTAAATTAAAAATTTCGGTCTTCAATAACAGGCTCTGAATCGCACGGGAAGGGCTTCAAATCGCAACTATTTTTATTTGCCAAAATCTTTAAAATTTATTGCAATTTTTAGGAAATTTAGGGAATCTCGAAATCGAACATTTGCCAACACCAAGCTTCATCCTTGCTTCCCAGGGTCGTGAATAGACAGGAAAGATGCAGAATTTATTAGTTAGCAGGAAAAACATAAAATAAAATTTAATAAAGTAATGCTTCACCCTTTAACAGTTGACTTTATGAAATTAGTCGAAGACATTTTATAGCAAAATTCCACTTTTCTTTACTCTGCTTATTTTAGGCAATGATTATTTTTTAAAATCTGAGAAAATATAACTAATATGTAGTCTTTAATTCTCTACAAGATGAGTTATTTTCGAGGTCACTTGGATATTGTTGAAGTATGAGTTTTTGAAATTATAGAAATTAAAAGTCAAAAAGATTAATTAAAATTAAAATTAAAACTGCCAAAAATTAATTAAATTAAATTTAAAATAAAAATTTCGGTCTTCAATAACAGGCTCTTAATCGCACGGGAAGGGTTTCAAATCGCAACTATTTTGATTTGCCAAAATCTCTAAAATTTATTGCAATTTTTGGAATTTTATGGAATCTCGAAATCGAACATTTGCCAACACCAAGCTTCATCTTGCTTCCCAGGGTCGTGAATAGACAGGAAAGATGCACAATTTATTAGTTAGCAGGAAAAACATAGAATAAAAAATTATAAAGTAATGCTTCACCCTTTAACAGTTGACTTTATGAAATTGGTCGATGAGATTTTATAGCAAAATTCCACTTTTCTTTACTTTGCTTATTTTAGGCAATGATTATTTTTTAAAATCTGAGAAAATATAACTAATATGTAGTCTTTAATTCTCTACAAGATGAGTTATTTTTGAGGTCACTTGGATATTGTTGAAGTATGAGTTTTTGAAATTATAGAAATTAAAAAGTCAAAAAGATTAATTTAAATTAAAACTAAAACTGCAAAAAATTAATTAAATTAAATTTAAAATAAAAATTTCGGTCTTCAATAACAGGCTCTGAATCGAACATAAAGGACTTCAAATCGCAACTATTTTTATTTGCCAAAATCTCTAAAATTTATTGCAATTTTTAGGAAATTTAGGGAATCTCGAAATTGAACATTTGCCAACACCAAGCTTCATCCTTGCTTCCCAGGGTCGTGAATAGACAGGAAAGATGCAGAATATATTAGTTAGCAGGAAAAACATAAAATAAAATTTAATAAAGTAATGCTTCACCCTTTAACAGTTGACTTTATGAAATTGGTCGAAGACATTTTATAGCAAAATTCCACTTTTCTTTACTTTGCTTGTTTTAGGCAATGATTATTTTTTAAAATCTGAGAAAATATAACTAAATATGTAGTCTTTAATTCTCTACAAGATGAGTTATTTTCGAGGTCACTTGGATATTGTTGAAGTATAAGTTTTTGAAATTATAGAAATTAAAAGTCAAAAAGAATGATTTTAATTTAAATTAAAACTGCCAAAAATTAATTAAATTAAATTTAAATTAAAAATTTCGGTCTTCAATAACAGGCTCTGAATCGCACGGGAAGGGCTTCAAATCGCAACTATTTTTATTTGCCAAAATCTTTAAAATTTATTGCAATTTTTAGGAAATTTAGGGAATCTCGAAATCGAACATTTGCCAACACCAAGTTTCATCCTTGCTTCCCAGGGTCGTGAATAGACAGGAAAGATGCACAATTTATTAGTTAGCAGGAAAAACATAGAATAAAAAATTATAAAGTAATGCTTCACCCTTTAACAGTTGACTTTATGAAATTGGTCGATGAGATTTTATAGCAAAATTCCACTTTTCTTTACTTTGCTTATTTTAGGCAATGATTATTTTTTAAAATCTGAGAAAATATAACTAATATGTAGTCTTTAATTCTCTACAAGATGAGTTATTTTCGAGGTCACTTGGATATTGTTGAAGTATGAGTTTTTGAAATTATAGAAATTAAAAGTCAAAAAGATTAATTAAAATTAAAATTAAAACTGCCAAAAATTAATTAAATTAAATTTAAAATAAAAATTTCGGTCTTCAATAACAGGCTCTGAATCGCACGGGAAGGGTTTCAAATCGCAACTATTTTTATTTGACAAATTCTCTAAAATTTATTGCAATTTTTAGGAATTTTATGGAATCTCGAAATCGAACATTTGCCAACACCAAGCTTCATCCTTGCTTCCCAGGGTCGTGAATAGACAGGAAAGATGCAGAATTTATTAGTTAGCAGGAAAAACATAAAATAAAATTTAATAAAGTAATGCTTCACCCTTTAACAGTTGACTTTATGAAATTAGTCGAAGACATTTTATAGCAAAATTCCACTTTTCTTTACTCTGCTTATTTTAGGCAATGATTATTTTTTAAAATCTGAGAAAATATAACTAATATGTAGTCTTTAATTCTCTACAAGATGAGTTATTTTCGAGGTCACTTGGATATTGTTGAAGTATAAGTTTTTGAAATTATAGAAATTAAAAGTCAAAAAGAATGATTTTAATTTAAATTAAAACTGCCAAAAATTAATTAAATTAAATTTAAATTAAAAATTTCGGTCTTCAATAACAGGCTCTGAATCGCACGGGAAGGGCTTCAAATCGCAACTATTTTTATTTGCCAAAATCTTTAAAATTTATTGCAATTTTTAGGAAATTTAGGGAATCTCGAAATCGAACATTTGCCAACACCAAGTTTCATCCTTGCTTCCCAGGGTCGTGAATAGACAGGAAAGATGCACAATTTATTAGTTAGCAGGAAAAACATAGAATAAAAAATTATAAAGTAATGCTTCACCCTTTAACAGTTGACTTTATGAAATTGGTCGATGAGATTTTATAGCAAAATTCCACTTTTCTTTACTTTGCTTATTTTAGGCAATGATTATTTTTTAAAATCTGAGAAAATATAACTAATATGTAGTCTTTAATTCTCTACAAGATGAGTTATTTTCGAGGTCACTTGGATATTGTTGAAGTATAAGTTTTTGAAATTATAGAAATTAAAAGTCAAAAAGAATGATTTTAATTTAAATTAAAACTGCCAAAAATTAATTAAATTAAATTTAAATTAAAAATTTCGGTCTTCAATAACAGGCTCTGAATCGCACGGGAAGGGCTTCAAATCGCAACTATTTTTATTTGCCAAAATCTTTAAAATTTATTGCAATTTTTAGGAAATTTAGGGAATCTCGAAATCGAACATTTGCCAACACCATACTTCATTCTTGCTTCCCAGGGTCGTGAATAGACAGGAAAGATGCAGAATTTATTAGTTAGCAGGAAAAACATAAAATAAAATTTAATAAAGTAATGCTTCACCCTTTAACAGTTGACTTTATGAAATTAGTCGAAGACATTTTATAGCAAAATTCCACTTTTCTTTACTCTGCTTATTTTAGGCAATGATTATTTTTTAAAATCTGAGAAAATATAACTAATATGTAGTCTTTAATTCTCTACAAGATGAGTTATTTTCGAGGTCACTTGGATATTGTTGAAGTATAAGTTTTTGAAATTATAGAAATTAAAAGTCAAAAAGAATGATTTTAATTTAAATTAAAACTGCCAAAAATTAATTAAATTAAATTTAAATTAAAAATTTCGGTCTTCAATAACAGGCTCTGAATCGCACGGGAAGGGCTTCAAATCGCAACTATTTTTATTTGCCAAAATCTTTAAAATTTATTGCAATTTTTAGGAAATTTAGGGAATCTCGAAATCGAACATTTGCCAACACCAAGTTTCATCCTTGCTTCCCAGGGTCGTGAATAGACAGGAAAGATGCACAATTTATTAGTTAGCAGGAAAAACATAGAATAAAAAATTATAAAGTAATGCTTCACCCTTTAACAGTTGACTTTATGAAATTGGTCGATGAGATTTTATAGCAAAATTCCACTTTTCTTTACTTTGCTTATTTTAGGCAATGATTATTTTTTAAAATCTGAGAAAATATAACTAATATGTAGTCTTTAATTCTCTACAAGATGAGTTATTTTCGAGGTCACTTGGATATTGTTGAAGTATGAGTTTTTGAAATTATAGAAATTAAAAGTCAAAAAGATTAATTAAAATTAAAATTAAAACTGCCAAAAATTAATTAAATTAAATTTAAAATAAAAATTTCGGTCTTCAATAACAGGCTCTTAATCGCACGGGAAGGGTTTCAAATCGCAACTATTTTGATTTGCCAAAATCTCTAAAATTTATTGCAATTTTTGGAATTTTATGGAATCTCGAAATCGAACATTTGCCAACACCAAGCTTCATCCTTGCTTCCCAGGGTCGTGAATAGACAGGAAAGATGCAGAATTTATTAGTTAGCAGGAAAAACATAAAATAAAATTAATAAAGTAATGCTTCACCCTTTAACAGTTGACTTTATGAAATTGGTCGAAGACATTTTATAGCAAAATTCCACTTTTCTTTACTTTGCTTGTTTTAGGCAATGATTATTTTTTAAAATCTGAGAAAATATAACTAATATGTAGTCTTTAATTCTCTACAAGATGAGTTATTTTCGAGGTCACTTGGATATTGTTGAAGTATGAGTTTTTGAAATTATAGAAATTAAAAGTCAAAAAGATTAATTAAAATTAAAATTAAAACTGCCAAAAATTAATTAAATTAAATTTAAAATAAAAATTTCGGTCTTCAATAACAGGCTCTGAATCGAACGGGAAGGGCTTCAAATCGCAACTATTTATATTTGCCAAAAATGCTAAAATTTATTGCAATTTTTAAGAAATTTAGGGAATCTCAAAATCGAACAATTGCCAACACCAAGCTTCATCCTTGCTTCCCAGGGTCGTGAATAGACAGGAAAGATGCAGAATTTATTAGTTAGCAGGAAAAACATTAAAAACATAAAATAAAATTTAATAAAGTAATGCTTCACCCTTTAACAGTTGACTTTATGAAATTAGTCGAAGACATTTTATAGCAAAATTCCACTTTTCTTTACTCTGCTTATTTTAGGCAATGATTATTTTTTAAAATCTGAGAAAATATAACTAATATGTAGTCTTTAATTCTCTACAAGATGAGTTATTTTCGAGGTCACTTGGATATTGTTGAAGTATAAGTTTTTGAAATTATAGAAATTAAAAGTCAAAAAGAATGATTTTAATTTAAATTAAAACTGCCAAAAATTAATTAAATTAAATTTAAATTAAAAATTTCGGTCTTCAATAACAGGCTCTGAATCGCACGGGAAGGGCTTCAAATCGCAACTATTTTTATTTGCCAAAATCTTTAAAATTTATTGCAATTTTTAGGAA
>ARYC01006470.1:0-10748 GCA_000711775.1 Oxytricha trifallax
GCAGTTCTTATACTAGGGTAATATGCTATCAAGGAACACGATGACGCTACTTTGAGCTCGATCTGATTAATGCAAGCCGAGATATGAGGCTTCCTTGAATCATCTTCTAACTTTCATAAAGGTTGATGCTTAGCAAATGGTGCTGACCCTTTCTGGGCAATGCGATGTGCATTCTGTCGATTTAATTGCTGAAACCTACGTTTTCGAGGGTCATTTACAAGAATACTGTAAGCGTGGCACTCGAGAATGACGCCATCAAGGTCGCTTAGCGGCTCTGAATTTCTATGGAAATTTGTAAAAAGCAGATTATTTGTGGCAACTTTGAAACACTTTAAATCGAAAAAAGTTTAAGGTTTTTTTAAGGATTTTCTCGCTGCAGTTCTTATACTAGGGTAATATGCTATCAAGGAACACGATGACGCTACTTTGAGCTCGATCTAATTAATGCAAGACGAGATATGAGGCTTCCTTGAAGCATCTTCTAACTTTCATAAAAGTTGATGCTTAGCAAATGGTGCTGACCCTTTCTGGGCAATGCCATGTGCATTCTGTCGATTTAATTGCTGAAACCTACGTTTTCGAGGGTCATTTACAAGAATACTGTAAGCGTGGCACTCGAGAATGACGCCATCAAGGTCGCTTAGCGGCTCTGAATTTCTATGGAAATTTGTAAAAAGCAGATTATTGGTGGCAACTTTGAAACACCTAAAATCGAAAACTTGAAGGTGAATTTAAGGACTTTCTCGCTGCAGTTCTTATACTAGGGTAATATGCTATCAAGAAACACGATGACGCTACTTAGAGCACGATCTGATAAATGCAAGCCGAGATATGAGGCATCCTTGAAGCATCTTCTAACTTTCATAAAAGTTGATGCTTAGCAAATGGTGCTGACCCTTTCTGGGCAATGCGATGTGCATTCTGTCGATTTAATTGCTGAAACCTACGTTTTCGAGGGTCATTTACAAGAATACTGTAAGCGCGGCACTCGAGAATGACGCCATCAAGGTCGCTTAGCGGCTCTGAATTTCTATGGAAATTTGTAAAAAGCAGATTATTTGTGGCAACTTTGAAACACTTTAAATCGAAAAAAGTTTAAGGTTTTTTAAAGGATTTTCTCGCTGCAGTTCTTATACTAGGGTAATATGCTATCAAGGAACACGATGACGCTTCTTTGAGCTCGATTTAATTAATGCAAGCCGAGATATGAGCCATCCTTGAAGCATCTTCTAACTTTCATAAAAGTTGATGCTTAGCAAATGGTGCTGACCCTTTCTGGGCAATGCGATGTGCATTCTGTCGATTTTATTGCTGAAACCTACGTTTTCGAGGGTCATTTACATGAATACTGTAAGCGTGGCACTCGAGAATGACGCCATCAAGGTCGCTTAGCGGCTCTGAATTTCTATGGAAATTTGTAAAAAGCAGATTATTTGTGGAAACTTTGAAACACTTTAAATCGAAAAAAGTTTAAGGTTTTTTAAAGGATTTTCTCGCTGCAGTTCTTATACTAGGGTAATATGCTATCAAGGAACACGATGACGCTACTTTGAGCTCGATCTAATTAATGCAAGCCGAGATATGAGCCATCCTTGAAGCATCTTCTAACTTTCATAAAAGTTGATGCTTAGCAAATGGTGCTGACCCTTTCTGGGCAATGCGATGTGCATTCTGTCGATTTAATTGCTGAAACCTACGTTTTCGAGGGTCATTTACAAGAATACTGTAAGCGTGGCACTCGAGAATGACGCCATCAAGGTCGCTTAGCGGCTCTGAATTTCTATGGAAATTTGTAAAAAGCAGATTATTTGTGGCAACTTTGAAACACTTTAAATCGAAAAAAGTTTAAGGTTTTTTAAAGGATTTTCTCGCTGCAGTTCTTATACTAGGGTAATATGCTATCAAGGAACACGATGACGCTTCTTTGAGCTCGATTTAATTAATGCAAGCCGAGATATGAGCCATCCTTGAAGCATCTTCTAACTTTCATAAAAGTTGATGCTTAGCAAATGGTGCTGACCCTTTCTGGGCAATGCGATGTGCATTCTGTCGATTTTATTGCTGAAACCTACGTTTTCGAGGGTCATTTACATGAATACTGTAAGCGTGGCACTCGAGAATGACGCCATCAAGGTCGCTTAGCGGCTCTGAATTTCTATGGAAATTTGTAAAAAGCAGATTATTTGTGGCAACTTTGAAACACTTTAAATCGAAAAAAGTTTAAGGTTTTTTTAAGGATTTTCTCGCTGCAGTTCTTATACTAGGGTAATATGCTATCAAGGAACACGATGACGCTACTTTGAGCTCGATCTGATTAATGCAAGCCGAGATATGAGGCTTCCTTGAATCATCTTCTAACTTTCATAAAGGTTGATGCTTAGCAAATGGTGCTGACCCTTTCTGGGCAATGCGATGTGCATTCTGTCGATTTAATTGCTGAAACCTACGTTTTCGAGGGTCATTTACAAGAATACTGTAAGCGCGGCACTCGAGAATGACGCCATCAAGGTCGCTTAGCGGCTCTGAATTTCTATGGAAATTTGTAAAAAGCAGATTATTTGTGGCAACTTTGAAACACTTTAAATCGAAAAAAGTTTAAGGTTTTTTAAAGGATTTTCTCGCTGCAGTTCTTATACTAGGGTAATATGCTATCAAGGAACACGATGACGCTACTTTGAGCTCGATCTAATTAATGCAAGCCGAGATATGAGCCATCCTTGAAGCATCTTCTAACTTTCATAAAAGTTGATGCTTAGCAAATGGTGCTGACCCTTTCTGGGCAATGCGATGTGCATTCTGTCGATTTAATTGCTGAAACCTACGTTTTCGAGGGTCATTTACAAGAATACTGTAAGCGTGGCACTCGAGAATGACGCCATCAAGGTCGCTTAGCGGCTCTGAATTTCTATGGAAATTTGTAAAAAGCAGATTATTTGTGGCAACTTTGAAACACTTTAAATCGAAAAAAGATTAAGGTTTTTTTAAGGATTTTCTCGCTGCAGTTCTTATACTAGGGTAATATGCTATCAAGGAACACGATGACGCAACTTTGAGCTCGATCTGATTAATGCAAGCCGAGATATGAGGCTTCCTTGAAGCATCTTCTAACTTTCATAAAAGTTGATGCTTAGCAAATGGTGCTGACCCTTTCTGGGCAATGCGATGTGCATTCTGTCGATTTAATTGCTGAGACCTACGTTTTCGAGGGTCATTTACAAGAATACTGTAAGCGTGGCACTCGAGAATGACGCCATCAAGGTCGCTTAGCGGCTCTGAATTTCTATGGAAATTTGTAAAAAGCAGATTATTTGTGGCAACTTTGAAACACTTTAAATCGAAAAAAGTTTAAGGTTTTTTAAAGGATTTTCTCGCTGCAGTTCTTATACTAGGGTAATATGCTATCAAGGAACACGATGACGCTTCTTTGAGCTCGATTTAATTAATGCAAGCCGAGATATGAGCCATCCTTGAAGCATCTTCTAACTTTCATAAAAGTTGATGCTTAGCAAATGGTGCTGACCCTTTCTGGGCAATGCGATGTGCATTCTGTCGATTTTATTGCTGAAACCTACGTTTTCGAGGGTCATTTACATGAATACTGTAAGCGTGGCACTCGAGAATGACGCCATCAAGGTCGCTTAGCGGCTCTGAAATTCCTATGGAAATTTGTAAAAAGCAGATTATTTGTGGCAACTTTGAAACACTTTAAATCGAAAAAAGTTTAAGGTTTTTTAAAGGATTTTCTCGCTGCAGTTCTTATACTAGGGTAATATGCTATCAAGGAACACGATGACGCTTCTTTGAGCTCGATTTAATTAATGCAAGCCGAGATATGAGCCATCCTTGAAGCATCTTCTAACTTTCATAAAAGTTGATGCTTAGCAAATGGTGCTGACCCTTTCTGGGCAATGCGATGTGCATTCTGTCGATTTTATTGCTGAAACCTACGTTTTCGAGGGTCATTTACATGAATACTGTAAGCGTGGCACTCGAGAATGACGCCATCAAGGTCGCTTAGCCGCTCTGAATTCTCTATGGAAAATTTGTAAAAAACCAGATTATTTGTGGCAACTTTGAAACACTTTAAATCGAAAAAAGTTTAAGGTTTTTTAAAGGATTTTCTCGCTGCAGTTCTTATACTAGGGTAATATGCTATCAAGGAACACGATGACGCTTCTTTGAGCTCGATTTAATTAATGCAAGCCGAGATATGAGCCATCCTTGAAGCATCTTCTAACTTTCATAAAAGTTGATGCTTAGCAAATGGTGCTGACCCTTTCTGGGCAATGCGATGTGCATTCTGTCGATTTTATTGCTGAAACCTACGTTTTCGAGGGTCATTTACATGAATACTGTAAGCGTGGCACTCGAGAATGACGCCATCAAGGTCGCTTAGCGGCTCTGAATTTCTATGGAAATTTGTAAAAAGCAGATTATTTGTGGCAACTTTGAAACACTTTAAATCGAAAAAAGATTAAGGTTTTTTTAAGGATTTTCTCGCTGCAGTTCTTATACTAGGGTAATATGCTATCAAGGAACACGATGACGCAACTTTGAGCTCGATCTGATTAATGCAAGCCGAGATATGAGGCTTCCTTGAAGCATCTTCTAACTTTCATAAAAGTTGATGCTTAGCAAATGGTGCTGACCCTTTCTGGGCAATGCGATGTGCATTCTGTCGATTTAATTGCTGAAACCTACGTTTTCGAGGGTCATTTACAAGAATACTGTAAGCGTGGCACTCGAGAATGACGCCATCAAGGTCGCTTAGCGGCTCTGAATTTCTATGGAAATTTGTAAAAAGCAGATTATTTGTGGCAACTTTGAAACACTTTAAATCGAAAAAAGTTTAAGGTTTTTTTAAGGATTTTCTCGCTGCAGTTCTTATACTAGGGTAATATGCTATCAAGGAACACGATGACGCTACTTTGAGCTCGATCTGATTAATGCAAGCCGAGATATGAGGCTTCCTTGAAGCATCTTCTAACTTTCATAAAAGTTGATGCTTAGCAAATGGTGCTGACCCTTTCGGCAATGCGATGTGCATTCTGTCGATTTAATTGCTGAAACCTACGTTTTCGAGGGTCATTTACAATAATACTGTAAGCGTGGCACTCGAGAATGACGCCATCAAGGTCGCTTAGCGGCTCTGAATTTCTATGGAAATTTGTAAAAAGCAGATTATTTGTGGCAACTTTGAAACACTTTAAATCGAAAAAAGTTTAAGGTTTTTTAAAGGATTTTCTCGCTGCAGTTCTTATACTAGGGTAATATGCTATCAAGGAACACGATGACGCTACTTTGAGCTCGATCTAATTAATGCAAGCCGAGATATGAGCCATCCTTGAAGCATCTTCTAACTTTCATAAAAGTTGATGCTTAGCAAATGGTGCTGACCCTTTCTGGGCAATGCGATGTGCATTCTGTCGATTTAATTGCTGAAACCTACGTTTCGAGGGTCATTTACATGAATACTGTAAGCGTGGCACTCGAGAATGACGCCATCAAGGTCGCTTAGCGGCTCTGAATTTCTATGGAAATTTGTAAAAAGCAGATTATTTGTGGCAACTTTGAAACACTTTAAATCGAAAAAAGATTAAGGTTTTTTTAAGGATTTTCTCGCTGCAGTTCTTATACTAGGGTAATATGCTATCAAGGAACACGATGACGCATCTTTGAGCTCGATCTGATTAATGCAAGCCGAGATATGAGGCTTCCTTGAAGCATCTTCTAACTTTCATAAAAGTTGATGCTTAGCAAATGGTGCTGACCCTTTCTGGGCAATGCGATGTGCATTCTGTCGATTTAATTGCTGAAACCTACGTTTTCGAGGGTCATTTACAAGAATACTGTAAGCGTGGCACTCGAGAATGACGCCATCAAGGTCGCTTAGCGGCTCTGAATTTCTATGGAAATTTGTAAAAAGCAGATTATTTGTGGCAACTTTGAAACACTTTAAATCGAAAAAAGTTTAAGGTTTTTTTAAGGATTTTCTCGCTGCAGTTCTTATACTAGGGTAATATGCTATCAAGGAACACGATGACGCTACTTTGAGCTCGATCTAATTAATGCAAGCCGAGATATGAGGCTTCCTTGAAGCATCTTCTAACTTTCATAAAAGTTGATGCTTAGCAAATGGTGCTGACCCTTTCTGGGCAATGCGATGTGCATTCTGTCGATTTAATTGCTGAAACCTACGTTTTCGAGGGTCATTTACAAGAATACTGTAAGCGTGGCACTCGAGAATGACGCCATCAAGGTCGCTTAGCGGCTCTGAATTTCTATGGAAATTTGTAAAAAGCAGATTATTTGTGGCAACTTTGAAACACTTTAAATCGAAAAAAGTTTAAGGTTTTTTAAAGGATTTTCTCGCTGCAGTTCTTATACTAGGGTAATATGCTATCAAGGAACACGATGACGCTACTTTGAGCTCGATCTAATTAATGCAAGCCGAGATATGAGCCATCCTTGAAGCATCTTCTAACTTTCATAAAAGTTGATGCTTAGCAAATGGTGCTGACCCTTTCTGGGCAATGCGATGTGCATTCTGTCGATTTAATTGCTGAAACCTACGTTTTCGAGGGTCATTTACAAGAATACTGTAAGCGTGGCACTCGAGAATGACGCCATCAAGGTCGCTTAGCGGCTCTGAATTTCTATGGAAATTTGTAAAAAGCAGATTATTTGTGGCAACTTTGAAACACTTTAAATCGAAAAAAGTTTAAGGTTTTTTAAAGGATTTTCTCGCTGCAGTTCTTATACTAGGGTAATATGCTATCAAGGAACACGATGACGCTACTTTGAGCTCGATCTAATTAATGCAAGCCGAGATATGAGCCATCCTTGAAGCATCTTCTAACTTTCATAAAAGTTGATGCTTAGCAAATGGTGCTGACCCTTTCTGGGCAATGCGATGTGCATTCTGTCGATTTAATTGCTGAAACCTACGTTTTCGAGGGTCATTTACAAGAATACTGTAAGCGTGGCACTCGAGAATGACGCCATCAAGGTCGCTTAGCGGCTCTGAATTTCTATGGAAATTTGTAAAAAGCAGATTATTTGTGGCAACTTTGAAACACTTTAAATCGAAAAAAGTTTAAGGTTTTTTAAAGGATTTTCTCGCTGCAGTTCTTATACTAGGGTAATATGCTATCAAGGAACACGATGACGCTTCTTTGAGCTCGATTTAATTAATGCAAGCCGAGATATGAGCCATCCTTGAAGCATCTTCTAACTTTCATAAAAGTTGATGCTTAGCAAATGGTGCTGACCCTTTCTGGGCAATGCGATGTGCATTCTGTCGATTTTATTGCTGAAACCTACGTTTTCGAGGGTCATTTACATGAATACTGTAAGCGTGGCACTCGAGAATGACGCCATCAAGGTCGCTTAGCGGCTCTGAATTTCTATGGAAATTTGTAAAAAGCAGATTATTTGTGGAAACTTTGAAACACTTTAAATCGAAAAAAGTTTAAGGTTTTTTTAAGGATTTTCTCGCTGCAGTTCTTATACTAGGGTAATATGCTATCAAGGAACACGATGAGAGGGGGGGGGGGGGGGGGGGGGGGGGACGCTACTTTGAGCTCGATCTAATTAATGCAAGCCGAGATATGAGGCTTCCTTGAAGCATCTTCTAACTTTCATAAAAGTTGATTCTTAGCAAATGGTGCTGACCCTTTCTGGGCAATGCGATGTTCATTCTGTCGATTTAATTGCTGAAACCTACGTTTTCGAGGGTCATTTACAAGAATACTGTAAGCGTGGCACTCGAGAATGACGCCATCAAGGTCGCTTAGCGGCTCTGAATTTCTATGGAAATTTGTAAAAAGCAGATTATTTGTGGCAACTTTGAAACACTTTAAATCGAAAAAAGTTTAAGGTTTTTTAAAGGATTTTCTCGCTGCAGTTCTTATACTAGGGTAATATGCTATCAAGGAACACGATGACGCTTCTTTGAGCTCGATTTAATTAATGCAAGCCGAGATATGAGCCATCCTTGAAGCATCTTCTAACTTTCATAAAAGTTGATGCTTAGCAAATGGTGCTGACCCTTTCTGGGCAATGCGATGTGCATTCTGTCGATTTTATTGCTGAAACCTACGTTTTCGAGGGTCATTTACATGAATACTGTAAGCGTGGCACTCGAGAATGACGCCATCAAGGTCGCTTAGCGGCTCTGAATTTCTATGGAAATTTGTAAAAAGCAGATTATTTGTTGGCAACTTTGAAACACTTTAAATCGAAAAACGTTTAAGGTTTTTTTAAGGATTTTCTCGCTGCAGTTCTTATACTAGGGTAATATGCTATCAAGGAACACGATGACGCTACTTTGAGCTCGATCTGATTTATGCAAGCCGAGATATGAGGCTTCCTTGAAGCATCTTCTAACTTTCATAAAAGTTGATGCTTAGCAAATGGTGCTGACCCTTTCTGGGCAATGCGATGTGCATTCTGTCGATTTAATTGCTGAGACCTACGTTTTCGAGGGTCATTTACAAGAATACTGTAAGCGTGGCACTCGAGAATGACGCCATCAAGGTCGCTTAGCGGCTCTGAATTTCTATGGAAATTTGTAAAAAGCAGATTATTTGTGGAAACTTTGAAACACTTTAAATCGAAAAAAGTTTAAGGTTTTTTTAAGGATTTTCTCGCTGCAGTTCTTATACTAGGGTAATATGCTATCAAGGAACACGATGACGCTACTTTGAGCTCGATCTGATTAATGCAAGCCGAGATATGAGGCTTCCTTGAATCATCTTCTAACTTTCATAAAGGTTGATGCTTAGCAAATGGTGCTGACCCTTTCTGGGCAATGCGATGTGCATTCTGTCGATTTAATTGCTGAAACCTACGTTTTCGAGGGTCATTTACAATAATACTGTAAGCGTGGCACTCGAGAATGACGCCATCAAGGTCGCTTAGCGGCTCTGAATTTCTATGGAAATTTGTAAAAAGCAGATTATTTGTGGCAACTTTGAAACACTTTAAATCGAAAAAAGTTTAAGGTTTTTTAAAGGATTTTCTCGCTGCAGTTCTTATACTAGGGTAATATGCTATCAAGGAACACGATGACGCTTCTTTGAGCTCGATTTAATTAATGCAAGCCGAGATATGAGCCATCCTTGAAGCATCTTCTAACTTTCATAAAAGTTGATGCTTAGCAAATGGTGCTGACCCTTTCTGGGCAATGCGATGTGCATTCTGTCGATTTTATTGCTGAAACCTACGTTTTCGAGGGTCATTTACATGAATACTGTAAGCGTGGCACTCGAGAATGACGCCATCAAGGTCGCTTAGCGGCTCTGAATTTCTATGGAAATTTGTAAAAAGCAGATTATTTTGTGGCAACTTTGAAACACTTTAAATCGAAAAAAGTTTAACGTTTTTTTAAGGATTTTCTCGCTGCAGTTCTTATACTAGGGTAATATGCTATCAAGGAACACGATGACGCTACTTTGAGCTCGATCTAATTAATGCAAGCCGAGATATGAGGCTTCCTTGAATCATCTTCTAACTTTCATAAAGGTTGATGCTTAGCAAATGGTGCTGACCCTTTCTGGGCAATGCGATGTGCATTCTGTCGATTTAATTGCTGAAACCTACGTTTTCGAGGGTCATTTACAAGAATACTGTAAGCGTGGCACTCGAGAATGACGCCATCAAGGTCGCTTAGCGGCTCTGAATTTCTATGGAAATTTGTAAAAAGCAGATTATTTGTGGCAACTTTGAAACACTTTAAATCGAAAAACGTTTAAGGTTTTTTTAAGGATTTTCTCGCTGCAGTTCTTATACTAGGGTAATATGCTATCAAGGAACACGATGACGCTACTTTGAGCTCGATCTGATTTATGCAAGCCGAGATATGAGGCTTCCTTGAAGCATCTTCTAACTTTCATAAAAGTTGATGCTTAGCAAATGGTGCTGACCCTTTCTGGGCAATGCGATGTGCATTCTGTCGATTTAATTGCTGAGACCTACGTTTTCGAGGGTCATTTACAAGAATACTGTAAGCGTGGCACTCGAGAATGACGCCATCAAGGTCGCTTAGCGGCTCTGAATTTCTATGGAAATTTGTAAAAAGCAGATTATTTGTGGCAACTTTGAAACACTTTAAATCGAAAAACGTTTAAGGTTTTTTTAAGGATTTTCTCGCTGCAGTTCTTATACTAGGGTAATATGCTATCAAGGAACACGATGACGCTACTTTGAGCTCGATCTGATTTATGCAAGCCGAGATATGAGGCTTCCTTGAAGCATCTTCTAACTTTCATAAAAGTTGATGCTTAGCAAATGGTGCTGACCCTTTCTGGGCAATGCGATGTGCATTCTGTCGATTTAATTGCTGAGACCTACGTTTTCGAGGGTCATTTACAAGAATACTGTAAGCGTGGCACTCGAGAATGACGCCATCAAGGTCGCTTAGCGGCTCTGAATTTCTATGGAAATTTGTAAAAAGCAGATTATTTGTGGCAACTTTGAAACACTTTAAATCGAAAAAAGTTTAAGGTTTTTTAAAGGATTTTCTCGCTGCAGTTCTTATACTAGGGTAATATGCTATCAAGGAACACGATGACGCTTCTTTGAGCTCGATTTAATTAATGCAAGCCGAGATATGAGCCATCCTTGAAGCATCTTCTAACTTTCATAAAAGTTGATGCTTAGCAAATGGTGCTGACCCTTTCTGGGCAATGCGATGTGCATTCTGTCGATTTTATTGCTGAAACCTACGTTTTCGAGGGTCATTTACA
>ARYC01006472.1:0-12886 GCA_000711775.1 Oxytricha trifallax
CTCTAGAAACTTTTATCTCTACTATATTATTATAACTTTCTTCTTAAGAATATCTTGTCTGATAAGCTTCTCTTAGCTTAATTATATTTAAATAAGATAATTTCTATTTAACTTTAATTTTTTATGAGTAGTAGTCCCCAATCTGAAAATATTTTTTATAACACTATGATTTGACACCTTTTTTAGAGGCTATATGTCGAGTGAAGCAACTTTATTTTCAATTTTTGTAACTTTTTCAAATTTCTTTATTTTTGTACCATGAAGCCAAAGTGAGTCAGGAAAAAAAATAATTTCTTTGTTGACCACGCGATATCGAATCTCCATAGTCGATTGTGGAGTAAATATCTAATTTTCAATAAGATAGCATTTGAAATGGCTCACGAGGGAAAAATCGCGTTTTATCGGTCCCCAGAACCCCATTTAATATATATAATATAACAAAGCGTCACGCACATTTTATATATAAAAAAGTTGGGAGGAAAATTTGACGATCTGCGGAGCCCCAAAACCCCATATATGGGTATACCTAAGGATGAGAAACGTATCCTTCTCATACAAAAAGTGTCCATTTTATAGTCAAGGGGGGGGTGGGGGTGGGGGGGGGTCTGAAGTCAAATTATATATGATTATAGAAACCATGTCAATAGTATAATAAGTTAAACATAGAAGAATATAAGTACAATTTCGTAGAATTAATATAACAATAATTTCTTTTTTAGATAACCTGAAATAAGGCTGACGCCAAAACCCTTCGGGTAAGCCAAAGACGAGGCAATATTAATTATATTGGGACGCGAGTCCTGAGCGAAGCGAAGACTCTGCGTATTCAAATTTATTGCGTAATGAAAACCCAAAGCAAAGTGGATGAAAACCCAATGTCAAACTCGCAAAGCCAAAGAGACCGCTCTATATAAGAGTTTTTATGTCTTTACTATTATATGAAAACCCAGAGACACCTTTACACCAAAACCCAGAGAGAAACCAAAGAGAGTAAGTAAATGTTTATTTTAGTAGAGTTTTCTTATCTTATATAAAGTATTTAAAGGTTATGGTAAATTTATTAAGGATTTTAGTATTATATTGAAGTAAATTTAATTTCTTACAACTTTTTCAATATATTAAATTTGATCGGGTTTTCTTATCAAATTGGTAGGGTTTTCTTATCAAATTCTAGGTTTTGACATTGTTTTCAAATTTTATGAGTAAGTACTCACAAACTCTAGAAACTTTTATCTCTACTATATTATTATAACTTTCTTCTTAAGAATATCTTGTCTGATAAGCTTCTCTTAGCTTAATTATATTTAAATAAGATAATTTCTATTTAACTTTAATTTTTTATGAGTAGTAGTCCCCAATCTGAAAATATTTTTTATAACACTATGATTTGACACCTTTTTTAGAGGCTATATGTCGAGTGAAGCAACTTTATTTTCAATTTTTGTAACTTTTTCAAATTTCTTTATTTTTGTACCATGAAGCCAAAGTGAGTCAGGAAAAAAAATAATTTCTTTGTTGACCACGCGATATCGAATCTCCATAGTCGATTGTGGAGTAAATATCTAATTTTCAATAAGATAGCATTTGAAATGGCTCACGAGGGAAAAATCGCGTTTTATCGGTCCCCAGAACCCCATTTAATATATATAATATAACAAAGCGTCACGCACATTTTATATATAAAAAAGTTGGGAGGAAAATTTGACGATCTGCGGAGCCCCAAAACCCCATATATGGGTATACCTAAGGATGAGAAACGTATTCACAACACACACCCACCACGACCTACTTATATAAAAAGTGTTCATTTTATAGTCAAAGGGGGGTGGGGGTGGGGGGGGTCTGAAGCCCAATTTGATATCATTATAGAAATCATGTGAATGCCAAGTATAATAAGTTAATCAAAGAAGAATAGAAGTAAAATTTGGTAGAATTAATATTGAAACCATTTCTTTTTTAGATAACCTGAAAAAAGGCTGACGCCAAAACCCTTCGGGTAAGCCAAAGACGAGGCAATTTTAATTGAATTGGGACGCGAGGTCCTGAGCGAAGCGAAGACTCTGCGTATTGCGTCACGTATGAAAACCCAAAGCAAAGTGGATGAAAACCCAATGTCAAACTCGCAAAGCCAAAGAGACCGCTCTATATAAGAGTTTTTATGTCTTTACTATTATATGAAAACCCAGAGACACCTTTACCCCAAAACCCGGAGAGAAACCAAAGTGAGTAAGTAATTGTATATTTAAGTAAAGTTCTCTTAACAAATAAAACGGTTATCATTATTTGGAAAAATTTATAATGGATTTTAGTAACATCGTCAAGTATATATTATTTCTTGCAACTTTTTCGATTTATTAAATTTGATCGGGTTTTCTTATCAAATTGGTAGGGTTTTCTTATCAAAATTGTAGGGTTTTGGGAGTATTTTCAATTTTATGAGTAAGTACTCACAAACTCTAGAAACTTTTATCTCTACTATATTATTATAACTTTCTTCTTAAGAATATCTTGTCTGATAAGCTTCTCTTAGCTTAATTATATTTAAATAAGATAATTTCTATTTAACTTTAATTTTTTATGAGTAGTAGTCCCCAATCTGAAAATATTTTTTATAACACTATGATTTGACACCTTTTTTAGAGGCTATATGTCGAGTGAAGCAACTTTATTTTCAATTTTTGTAACTTTTTCAAATTTCTTTATTTTTGTACCATGAAGCCAAAGTGAGTCAGGAAAAAAAATAATTTCTTTGTTGACCACGCGATATCGAATCTCCATAGTCGATTGTGGAGTAAATATCTAATTTTCAATAAGATAGCATTTGAAATGGCTCACGAGGGAAAAATCGCGTTTTATCGGTCCCCAGAACCCCATTTAATATATATAATATAACAAAGCGTCACGCACATTTTATATATAAAAAAGTTGGGAGGAAAATTTGACGATCTGCGGAGCCCCAAAACCCCATATATGGGTATACCTAAGGATGAGAAACGTATCCTTCTCATACAAAAAGTGTCCATTTTATAGTCAAGGGGGGGGTGGGGGTGGGGGGGGGTCTGAAGTCAAATTATATATGATTATAGAAACCATGTCAATAGTATAATAAGTTAAACATAGAAGAATATAAGTACAATTTCGTAGAATTAATATAACAATAATTTCTTTTTTAGATAACCTGAAATAAGGCTGACGCCAAAACCCTTCGGGTAAGCCAAAGACGAGGCAATATTAATTATATTGGGACGCGAGTCCTGAGCGAAGCGAAGACTCAGCGTATTGCGTCACGCATGAAAACCCAAAGCGAAGTGCATGAAAACCCAAGGTCAAACTTGCAAAGCCAAAGAGATCACGCTTTCTACTGATTATATTGTCTTTATTATTATATGAAAACCCAGAGACACCTTTTCACCAAAACCCAGATAGAAACCAAAAGGAGTAAGTAAATGTTTATTTTAGTAGAGTTTACATATATATTGATATAGGTTTTAAAGGTTTTTAAATATGTATTAAGGAGTTTAGTAAGATATTGAAGTATTTATTATTTCTTATAACTTTTTCAATATATTAATTTTGATAGGGTTTTCTTATCAAATTTGTCGGGTTTTCTTATCAAAATGGTAGGGTTTTGGACATTGGTCATTTAATGAGTAAGTACTCACAAACTCTAGAAACTTTTATCTCTACTATATTATTATAACTTTCTTCTTAAGAATATCTTGTCTGATAAGCTTCTCTTAGCTTAATTATAATTAAATAAGAATTTTATTTAACTTTAATTTTTAATGAGTAGTAGTCACCAATCTGAAAATATTTTTTATAACACTATGATTTGACACTTTTTTAGAGGCTATATGTCGAGTGAAGCAACTTTATTTTCAATATTTTAACTTTTTCAAATTTCTTTATTTTTGTACCATGAAGCCAAAGTGAGTCAGGAAAAAAAATAATTTCTTTGTTGACCACGCGATATCGAATCTCCATAGTCGATTGTGGAGTAAATATCTAATTTTCAATAAGATAGCATTTGAAATGGCTCACGAGGGAAAAATCGCGTTTTATCGGTCCCCAGAACCCCATTTAATATATATAATATAACAAAGCGTCACGCACATTTTATATATAAAAAAGTTGGGAGGAAAATTTGACGATCTGCGGAGCCCCAAAACCCCATATATGGGTATACCTAAGGATGAGAAACGTATCCTTCTCATACAAAAAGTGTCCATTTTATAGTCAAGGGGGGGGTGGGGGTGGGGGGGGGTCTGAAGTCAAATTATATATGATTATAGAAACCATGTCAATAGTATAATAAGTTAAACATAGAAGAATATAAGTACAATTTCGTAGAATTAATATAACAATAATTTCTTTTTTAGATAACCTGAAATAAGGCTGACGCCAAAACCCTTCGGGTAAGCCAAAGACGAGGCAATATTAATTATATTGGGACGCGAGTCCTGAGCGAAGCGAAGACTCTGCGTATTGCGTAATGAAAACCCAAAGCGAAGTGCATGAAAACCCAAGGTCAAACTTGCAAAGCCAAAGAAACCACGCTATATAAGGTTTTTAATGTCTTTACTATTATATGAAAACCCAGAGACACCTTTCCACCAAAACCCAGAGAGAAACCAAAGGGAGAAATTGAATATTTATTATAATAGGGTTTTATTATCAAAGTGAAAGAGTGTTCTTAAAAAGTAAGTAAGGTTTACTAGACTAAGATAAATTTGTTAAGACTTTTAGTAACATTTTCTAGTTTAGATTATTTCTTACCATTTTTTCGATTTATTAATTTTGATCGGGTTTTCTTATCAAATTGGGAGGGTTTTCTTATCAAAATGGCTGGGTTTTGACATTTTTCCAATTTTATGAGTAAGTACTCACAAACTCTAGAAACTTTTATCTCTACTATATTATTATAACTTTCTTCTTAAGAATATCTTGTCTGATAAGCTTCTCTTAGCTTAATTATAATTAAATAAGATAATTTCTAAATAACTTTAATTTTTTATGAGTAGTAGTCACCAATCTGAAAATATTTTTTATAACACTATGATTTGACACCTTTTTTAGAGGCTATATATAGAGTGAAGCAACTTTATTTTCAAAATTTGGAACTTTTTCAAATTTCTTTATTTTGTACCATGAAGCCAAAGTGAGTCAGGAAAAAAAATAATTTCTTTGTTGACCACGCGATATCGAATCTCCATAGTCGATTGTGGAGTAAATATCTAATTTTCAATAAGATAGCATTTGAAATGGCTCACGAGGGAAAAATCGCGTTTTATCGGTCCCCAGAACCCCATTTAATATATATAATATAACAAAGCGTCACGCACATTTTATATATAAAAAAGTTGGGAGGAAAATTTGACGATCTGCGGAGCCCCAAAACCCCATATATGGGTATACCTAAGGATGAGAAACGTATCCTTCTCATACAAAAAGTGTCCATTTTATAGTCAAGGGGGGGGTGGGGGTGGGGGGGGGTCTGAAGTCAAATTATATATGATTATAGAAACCATGTCAATAGTATAATAAGTTAAACATAGAAGAATATAAGTACAATTTCGTAGAATTAATATAACAATAATTTCTTTTTTAGATAACCTGAAAAAAGGCTGCCGCCAAAACCCTACGGGTAAGCCAAAAACGAGGTAATATTAATTGGATTGGGACGCGAGTCCTGAGCGAAGCGAAGACTCTGCGTATTGCGTAATGAAAACCCAAAGCGAAGTGGATGAAAACCCAAGGTCAAACATGCAAAGCCAAAGAGATAGTATTATATACAGTTTATTATGTCTTTACTATTGAATGAAAACCCAGAGACACCTTTCCACCAAAACCCAGAGAGAAACCAAAGAGAGTAAGTAAATGTTTATCATTATTACAGTTTTCATATCAATTAAAACAGGGTTTTAAGGTTATTAGATAAGTATTAAGAATTTTAGTAACATATTAAAATATATACCATTTCTTACAATTTTCCAATTATATTTATTTTGATCGGGTTTTCTTATCAAATTTATAGGGTTTTCTTATCAAAATTGTAGGGTTTTGGTGATTTTTTGAATTTTTATGGATAAGTACTTACAAACTCTAGAAACTTTTAAATTACTATTTATTATAAATTTCTTAATAAGAATATCAAATCTGATAAACTTTCTTAGCAATTTTATAATGAAAAAAAAGAATTTTAAATAACTTTAATTTTTAATGAGTAGTAGTCCCAATCTGAAAATATTTTTTATAACACTATGATTTGACACCTTTTTTAGAGGCTATATGTCGAGTGAAGCAACTTTATTTTCAATTTTTGGAACTTTTTCAAATTTCTTAATTTTTGTACCATGAAGCCAAAGTGAGTCAGGAAAAAAAATAATTTCTTTGTTGACCACGCGATATCGAATCTCCATAGTCGATTGTGGAGTAAATATCTAATTTTCAATAAGATAGCATTTGAAATGGCTCACGAGGGAAAAATCGCGTTTTATCGGTCCCCAGAACCCCATTTAATATATATAATATAACAAAGCGTCACGCACATTTTATATATAAAAAAGTTGGGAGGAAAATTTGACGATCTGCGGAGCCCCAAAACCCCATATATGGGTATACCTAAGGATGAGAAACGTATCCTTCTCATACAAAAAGTGTCCATTTTATAGTCAAGGGGGGGGTGGGGGTGGGGGGGGGTCTGAAGTCAAATTATATATGATTATAGAAACCATGTCAATAGTATAATAAGTTAAACATAGAAGAATATAAGTACAATTTCGTAGAATTAATATAACAATAATTTCTTTTTTAACATAACCTGAAAAAAGGCTGCCGCCAAAACCCTACGGGTAAGCCAAAAACGAGGTAATATTAATTGGATTGGGACGCGAGTCCTGAGCGAAGCGAAGACTCTGCGTATTGCGTAATGAAAACCCAAAGCGAAGTGGATGAAAACCCAAGGTCAAACATGCAAAGCCAAAGAGATAGTATTATATACAGTTTATTATGTCTTTACTATTGAATGAAAACCCAGAGACACCTTTCCACCAAAACCCAGAGAGAAACCAAAGAGAGTAAGTAAATGTTTATCATTATTACAGTTTTCATATCAATTAAAACAGGGTTTTAAGGTTATTAGATAAGTATTAAGAATTTTAGTAACATATTAAAATATATACCATTTCTTACAATTTTCCAATTATATTTATTTTGATCGGGTTTTCTTATCAAATTTATAGGGTTTTCTTATCAAAATTGTAGGGTTTTGGTGATTTTTTGAAATTTATGAATAAGTACTCACAAACTCTAGAAACTTTTATCTCTACTATATTATTATAACTTTCTTCTTAAGATATCTTGTCTGATAAGCTTCTCTTAGCTTAATTATATTTAAATAAGATAATTTCTATTTAACTTTAATTTTTTATGAGTAGTAGTCCCCAATCTGAAAATATTTTTTATAACACTATGATTTGACACCTTTTTTAGAGGCTATATGTCGAGTGAAGCAACTTTATTTTCAATTTTTGTAACTTTTTCAAATTTCTTTATTTTTGTACCATGAAGCCAAAGTGAGTCAGGAAAAAAAATAATTTCTTTGTTGACCACGCGATATCGAATCTCCATAGTCGATTGTGGAGTAAATATCTAATTTTCAATAAGATAGCATTTGAAATGGCTCACGAGGGAAAAATCGCGTTTTATCGGTCCCCAGAACCCCATTTAATATATATAATATAACAAAGCGTCACGCACATTTTATATATAAAAAAGTTGGGAGGAAAATTTGACGATCTGCGGAGCCCCAAAACCCCATATATGGGTATACCTAAGGATGAGAAACGTATCCTTCTCATACAAAAAGTGTCATTTTATAGTCAAGGGGGGGGTGGGGGTGGGGGGGGGTCTGAAGTCAAATTATATATGATTATAGAAACCATGTCAATAGTATAATAAGTTAAACATAGAAGAATATAAGTACAATTTCGTAGAATTAATATAACAATAATTTCTTTTTTAGATAACCTGAAATAAGGCTGACGCCAAAACCCTTCGGGTAAGCCAAAGACGAGGCAATATTAATTATATTGGGACGCGAGTCCTGAGCGAAGCGAAGACTCTGCGTATTGCGTCACGTATGAAAACCCAAAGCAAAGTGGATGAAAACCCAATGTCAAACTCGCAAAGCCAAAGAGACCGCTCTATATAAGAGTTTTTATGTCTTTACTATTATATGAAAACCCAGAGACACCTTTACACCAAAACCCAGAGAGAAACCAAAGAGAGTAAGTAAATGTTTATTTTAGTAGAGTTTTCTTATCTTATATAAAGTATTTAAAGGTTATGGTAAATTTATTAAGGTTATTAATAACATATTGAAGTTTATATTATTTCTTACAACTTTTTAGATTTATTAAATTTGATCGGGTTTTCTTATCAATTTGGGAGGGTTTTCTTATCAATATTGTAGGGTTTTGGTGATTTTTTAACTTTTATGAGTAAGTACTCACAAATTCTAGAAACTTTTATCTCTACTACATTATTTTTTTTATCTTCTTAACAATATCTTGCCTGTTAAGCTTTTCTTACCACTTTTTATATTTAAATGAATAATTTCTATATAACATTTATTTTTCATGAGTAGTGGTCAGTAAATTGAAAATATTTTTTCTAAGACTATGATTTGACACCTTTTTTAGAGGCTATATGTCGAGTGAAGCAACTTTATTTTCAATTTTTGTAACTTTTTCAAATTTCTTTATTTTTGTACCATGAAGCCAAAGTGAGTCAGGAAAAAAAATAATTTCTTTGTTGACCACGCGATATCGAATCTCCATAGTCGATTGTGGAGTAAATATCTAATTTTCAATAAGATAGCATTTGAAATGGCTCACGAGGGAAAAATCGCGTTTTATCGGTCCCCAGAACCCCATTTAATATATATAATATAACAAAGCGTCACGCACATTTTATATATAAAAAAGTTGGGAGGAAAATTTGACGATCTGCGGAGCCCCAAAACCCCATATATGGGTATACCTAAGGATGAGAAACGTATCCTTCTCATACAAAAAGTGTCCATTTTATAGTCAAGGGGGGGGTGGGGGTGGGGGGGGGTCTGAAGTCAAATTATATATGATTATAGAAACCATGTCAATAGTATAATAAGTTAAACATAGAAGAATATAAGTACAATTTCGTAGAATTAATATAACAATAATTTCTTTTTTAGATAACCTGAAATAAGGCTGACGCCAAAACCCTTCGGGTAAGCCAAAGACGAGGCAATATTAATTATATTGGGACGCGAGTCCTGAGCGAAGCGAAGACTCTGCGTATTGGTAATGAAAACCCAAAGCAAAGTGGATGAAAACCCAATGTCAAACTCGCAAAGCCAAAGAGACCGCTCTATATAAGAGTTTTTATGTCTTTACTATTATATGAAAACCCAGAGACACCTTTACACCAAAACCCAGAGAGAAACCAAAGAGAGTAAGTAAATGTTTATTTTAGTAGAGTTTTCTTATCTTATATAAAGTATTTAAAGGTTATGGTAAATTTATTAAGGTTATTAATAACATATTGAAGTTTATATTATTTCTTACAACTTTTTAGATTTATTAAATTTGATCGGGTTTTCTTATCAATTTGGGAGGGTTTTCTTATCAATATTGTAGGGTTTTGGTGATTTTTTAACTTTTATGAGTAAGTACTCACAAATTCTAGAAACTTTTATCTCTACTACATTATTTTTTTTATCTTCTTAACAATATCTTGCCTGTTAAGCTTTTCTTACCACTTTTTATATTTAAATGAATAATTTCTATATAACATTTATTTTTCATGAGTAGTGGTCAGTAAATTGAAAATATTTTTTATAACACTATGATTTGACACCTTTTTTAGAGGCTATATGTCGAGTGAAGCAACTTTATTTTCAATTTTTGTAACTTTTTCAAATTTCTTTATTTTGTACCATGAAGCCAAAGTGAGTCAGGAAAAAAAATAATTTCTTTGTTGACCACGCGATATCGAATCTCCATAGTCGATTGTGGAGTAAATATCTAATTTTCAATAAGATAGCATTTGAAATGGCTCACGAGGGAAAAATCGCGTTTTATCGGTCCCCAGAACCCCATTTAATATATATAATATAACAAAGCGTCACGCACATTTTATATATAAAAAAGTTGGGAGGAAAATTTGACGATCTGCGGAGCCCCAAAACCCCATATATGGGTATACCTAAGGATGAGAAACGTATCCTTCTCATACAAAAAGTGTCCATTTTATAGTCAAGGGGGGGGTGGGGTGGGGGGGGGTCTGAAGTCAAATTATATATGATTATAGAAACCATGTCAATAGTATAATAAGTTAAACATAGAAGAATATAAGTACAATTTCGTAGAATTAATATAACAATAATTTCTTTTTTAGATAACCTGAAATAAGGCTGACGCCAAAACCCTTCGGGTAAGCCAAAGACGAGGCAATATTAATTATATTGGGACGCGAGTCCTGAGCGAAGCGAAGACTCTGCGTATTGCGTCACGTATGAAAACCCAAAGCAAAGTGGATGAAAACCCAATGTCAAACTCGCAAAGCCAAAGAGACCGCTCTATATAAGAGTTTTTATGTCTTTACTATTATATGAAAACCCAGAGACACCTTTACCCCAAAACCCGGAGAGAAACCAAAGTGAGTAAGTAATTGTATATTTAAGTAAAGTTCTCTTAACAAATAAAACGGTTATCATTATTTGGAAAAATTTATAATGGATTTTAGTAACATCGTCAAGTATATATTATTTCTTGCAACTTTTTCGATTTATTAAATTTGATCGGGTTTTCTTATCAAATTGGTAGGGTTTTCTTATCAAAATTGTAGGGTTTTGGGAGTATTTTCAATTTATGAGTAAGTACTCACAAACTCTAGAAACTTTTATCTCTACTATATTATTATAACTTTCTTCTTAAGAATATCTTGTCTGATAAGCTTCTCTTAGCTTTTTTATAATTAAATAAGATAATTTCTAAATAACTTTAATTTTTTATGAGTAGTAGTCAGGAATCTGAAAATATTTTTTCTAACACTATGTTTTGACACCTTTTTTAAAGGCTATATATCGAGTGAAGCAACTTTATTTTCAATTTTTGGAACTTTTTCAAATTTCTTAATTTTTGTACCATGAAGCCAAAGTGAGTCAGGAAAAAAAATAATTTCTTTGTTGACCACGCGATATCGAATCTCCATAGTCGATTGTGGAGTAAATATCTAATTTTCAATAAGATAGCATTTGAAATGGCTCACGAGGGAAAAATCGCGTTTTATCGGTCCCCAGAACCCCATTTAATATATATAATATAACAAAGCGTCACGCACATTTTATATATAAAAAAGTTGGGAGGAAAATTTGACGATCTGCGGAGCCCCAAAACCCCATATATGGGTATACCTAAGGATGAGAAACGTATCCTTCTCATACAAAAAGTGTCCATTTTATAGTCAAGGGGGGGGTGGGGTGGGGGGGGGTCTGAAGTCAAATTATATATGATTATAGAAACCATGTCAATAGTATAATAAGTTAAACATAGAAGAATATAAGTACAATTTCGTAGAATTAATATAACAATAATTTCTTTTTTAGATAACCTGAAATAAGGCTGACGCCAAAACCCTTCGGGTAAGCCAAAGACGAGGCAATATTAATTATATTGGGACGCGAGTCCTGAGCGAAGCGAAGACTCTGCGTATTGCGTCACGTATGAAACCCAAAGCAAAGTGGATGAAAACCCAATGTCAAACTCGCAAAGCCAAAGAGACCGCTCTATATAAGAGTTTTTATGTCTTTACTATTATATGAAAACCCAGAGACACCTTTACACCAAAACCCAGAGAGAAACCAAAGAGAGTAAGTAAATGTTTATTTTAGTAGAGTTTTCTTATCTTATATAAAGTATTTAAAGGTTATGGTTAAATTTATTAAGGTTATTAATAACATATTGAAGTTTATATTATTTCTTACAACTTTTTAGATTTATTAAATTTGATCGGGTTTTCTTATCAATTTGGGAGGGTTTTCTTATCAATATTGTAGGGTTTTGGTGATTTTTTAACTTTTATGAGTAAGTACTCACAAATTCTAGAAACTTTTATCTCTACTACATTATTTTTTTTATCTTCTTAACAATATCTTGCCTGTTAAGCTTTTCTTACCACTTTTTATATTTAAATGAATAATTTCTATATAACATTTATTTTTCATGAGTAGTGGTCAGTAAATTGAAAATATTTTTTCTAACACTATGATTTGACACCTTTTTTAGAGGCTATATGTCGAGTGAAGCAACTTTATTTTCAATTTTTGTAACTTTTTCAAATTTCTTTATTTGTACCATGAAGCCAAAGTGAGTCAGGAAAAAAAATAATTTCTTTGTTGACCACGCGATATCGAATCTCCATAGTCGATTGTGGAGTAAATATCTAATTTTCAATAAGATAGCATTTGAAATGGCTCACGAGGGAAAAATCGCGTTTTATCGGTCCCCAGAACCCCATTTAATATATATAATATAACAAAGCGTCACGCACATTTTATATATAAAAAAGTTGGGAGGAAAATTTGACGATCTGCGGAGCCCCAAAACCCCATATATGGGTATACCTAAGGATGAGAAACGTATCCTTCTCATACAAAAAGTGTCCATTTTATAGTCAAAGGGGGGGTGGGGGTGGGGGGGGGGTCTGAAGTCAAATTTATATCATTATAGAAATCATGTAAATAGTATAATAAGTTAAGCAAAGAAGAATATAAGTACAATTTGGTAGAATTAATATAACAATCTTTTCTTTTTTAGATAACCTGAAAAAAGGCTGACGCCAA
>ARYC01006474.1:0-38647 GCA_000711775.1 Oxytricha trifallax
TCTCTAAATCTTTCTTGTGAGCTTTTAATAGATGCTTCCTTAAATCTCTTGTATGACCATACTGCTTATGGCACTCGAAGCAATCATACCTTCCGTCGATTTTATCGTGCTTAAAGTATACAGTTGGCTTCTCTATGCTCTTTCTTATGCCTATACCAACTAGATTTATGAGCGAAGTCTCTCTCACAAAAGTATACTTCTAATTCTTCAGTTTGTATAGGCATTTCATTAATACCTTTCTCCTCCTCTCTTTCTCTCACACACTTGTTTGCCATTTATTTTCTATTATTAATTTCTATTTTAATAACAGAGACCTCAAGTGATAGCTCTGGTAGTTCTTTATGAGAGTTCATCTCACAGCTATCACACTTCTTTATTGCTGCCAAAGGTAAGTCTCATTTAGTTTGATGGAAGGGCTGTTGTTTTTCTTAAAATGCTAGCGCTCATATTTAAATTTGAATTTAAAATTATAAAACTGCCTCTATAACTGAGAGCTTATATGAGAGCTTTGCAAGCCTACAAGTTTCAAGGGAAGTTCTTAGAGTATGAGAGAAGAATTATGAGTGTTAAGAGACGATCCAGTTCTACATATGGGTGAGGAAGTAACCATTTTTACTTTCAATAATAAAGTGATTATAGTACGTACCGATTTAGGAGGTGCACCTAATTAAGTACGTACTGCTTTAGGAGGTATTTTGTGATTTTATGATTAAAATTAGGGTGCTCCTAATTAAGTACTAGCTTTAATTAATGCCCCTAATTAAGTACTAGCATTTTAAGAGTTGCTCCTAATTAAGTACGTACCAATTTAAATTTAAAAATATGGAACTATAACAGTAGAAATTGATATCAATCTCTCAAGTTTGAAACCAGTTCTCAAAACCTTCTCCATATCCTTAAAAGAGGTTGACCTCCTATAGGATGCCCATATTTAATAGTAACTTTTACAGAGGAGGTATATAATTGAAATCATTAAACTTAAATTTGAATATCATTTCTTAGATCTGTAAACAAGATGGAGTCAATGAATGATGTAATGAAAAGAGTTCAAACACAAGAATTGATTCAAAGATTTAGAAGCAAGGAGGATTTGCATCGCTACCTGGTGCAGCAAGGTAAGGAACTTATAGTAACCTATCTTGATTATGTAGTTGGTTTGTTCTTGCCAACGATGGAAGGTACCAAAATTTCATTTATAAGAGCGATACTCTGCGAAGAGAAGAAAGCATTGAAAACTTAAGATGTAAAGTTTGCAGAGATTCCAAACTATCCAGAAATCTCAGTGACTAACTGATATGATGATGCTATGAATGACCCAGAGGTTTCGCTGTACCTGCCTACTAAGAAGCAGTTGTCAAATAAACTGCCTGAAAGAAACTATTTCAGGTATCTATTTCTTTGGTATACTTGCAACAATTAAAGGTGATTGCTTGAAAGAAATTATTCAAAAATCTCATAACAAAGGGTACAGCATCTCTTCAGAAGATAAGGACAAACAAAGGGATCAAGATAAGTGAGAGCTGGCTATCAGAGCTGCAGAAGCACCCTTATATTTCAAGTAAGATTTGTAGCTTAACTCTTTAGAAAAATCTGGTACTGGCATCTTCTTGATGAAGGAATAGAGCAAGCTTCACAGAGAGCGAAAGTCGCAGACAAAGTATGAAGTCAGCAAGAGACTTTATTGAAATATTCAGCCACCAGAGTCAATGAACATAGATGCTGGAGCTAGCAGTAAGAGAAGAAACTTAGGTGGAGGGAAGCAATAAGTAGAAGAAAAGAAAGAGAAGCCAGCTCCCTCTAAAGAATTTTAAATGTGACTTATATATTCATTAACTTAACTAAAAAACTTATTTATATACATTCACTCTCCCTTCTTTAACACACTTTTAAGCCAACAAATTATCTACTCTCTTCGCTGAGCTTTTAATAAAGTCTACTGTATCGATAGGTAGGTCATGCATCAAGTGATATAGCAGCAGTTTCTTGTAATGACCTTTTAATATTCCCCAGTAGAACTCAATTCCATTAAACTATGGACTGTAAAGTACGTTGAACACTGGCGTTATTCTAAGTTGTTCATAACTCTTCCTTGTATCTTTAGTCTTATGAACAGAAAGATTATCAACAAACAGTATAATCTCTTATTCAGGGTACTTCTCTCTCAGCTGCTCTAAGAACTTAACATACTCCTCTGTCTTAATAGAGCGAGGATGAATAAAATAAGTTTCTAAACCAGCATCCTCGCTAATACCTCCAAGAATTGCCATTGTTAATACCTTGACTTTCTAGTCATATACTTCTATGTTGCTATGCCTCTTATACCAAGACTTCTAGATGAAAGTGTTGAATGTAAACACAGCCTCGTCAGCATGAATAAACTTAATATTATTCTATTAGGCTCTCTGCATTTAATTATAAATATAATTTAAGTTGTTGTTGTAAAATGGCAGAGTGAAATCAATTACTCTCTTGATACGATTTACACCTTTGTAAGAGATACCGTTTCGTTTATAAATGTTTGCAACAGACTATGCAGAGATCTTCAACTCAGGGAACTGGCGATGAAACATAATAGCTCGTTAGTCGAGAGAGAAGTGAGCCCAATACTTCAAAGTTTTTTCATTAATAAGATAGTCAATATGCTTCTATAGAAACTTAGACTTCCTCTTAGGCTAAGAATTCAGCTATTATTGCTTTAATTACACAGCTTTCAAGCAGTGAAAGAGAACAGTTGAGGGACTACGCTTTAAGAGCAGTGCAATAGACTTATAGTTCAGTACTGGTTTGAGTTATTCACTGTATATATCACATCCATAACGCAGTTTAAACACTAAATCTATATACTCTTCATCATAAATAGACCCCAAAAGCTTGCTATTTTAGTCTCGCATTTAATTAATAACCCCAACCCCTAAAAAATTCCCTACAAATCAAAGCACTTATAAACCTCATTAAGGGGTTTTGGGGTTTTGAATACACTTTGATTTTGATTATTCCGAGTATGCAATTGCTTCTTCAATAGAGTTGGAGGAATGACCCGATAAAGCATCATGTAAGTTTCTGATAAAATAGTCTCTATACTGCTAGTCTATAACAATTTGAAAAACTAAATTCTTTTGTTTTAATTCAATAATAAACTCAAGAAGGTTCCACCCATAACAATAAATTCAACCTTGTCAGTGTCATGCCCAAGTCTTTTTAGTTATTCCACTCTATCTCTTGTTTGTAAATATGGATTATAGCGTGCTCTAATAGCTCTCATTGATGTAGGCTCATATCCAGTATAACTCTAAGTAGAATATTCAAAGTCAGAGTCTGGTCCTCCTGGGCAGTAGACACAAATATTTCCAGTCATTGCAATATGAGGGCATCTGTGCGGTTTACTCATAACAGCGACCACTGCCACACCACTAGCTGTTCTAACAGGTTTCCCTTTCAAGATGGGGTTCAATTTGTCTTTATAGTTTTCTGGGAGTCCAGCCAATATATCTACAATTTTCGGCATCTTCTTTAATTTATTTTTTGCTGCAATTTTTGTCTTCAATTTAGTCAAATTGATTTATTCTCCTCTGTCGTAAGATTAAATTAGGTTTGTCACTATTTCTGAGATAGTTTTTATCATTAAAGCATGATCATCTATAAATAAAAAAGTGTGAGCTAAATATTTTAATAAATGTAAATATTACCAGCGGTGGACGCCATTGAGTGTAATAAATAAAGAAATTAATTATTATTATTGCTAAATTTTATTTAGCTCAACAAATATTAATTAAAAAGTTTGGGGTGGGGAGTTGAGCTACTTTTAAATTTAAGTTTTAAATAAAAATACAATTCAAATAATCATTAATATAAAAAAAAAATTTAAATACATTAAAACATAAAAAATACACATTTAAATTGTTTTTAATGAACTATATTTAATTCATTAAAATAGTTAATAACATAAAAACCATTAGCAATTAAAAATCTTTTAAATAAAAAAAGAGCATTTTGAGGATAAAATAAATTTATTGGTATCAATTTATACTTATAATGTAAAATAGTGAAGTTTAATTTAAAATTTGTTTTGAGACAAGAAAATACACACACCCAAAAAATCTAAATCTACTTAATTTTTGATATTCATTTGATAAATTAAATATTTTATTATTTATAAGAAAATTTTATTTTATTTTTTAAAGCAGATATTTTAAAAGCTAATTTAGACAATTACCTAAACATGAAATTAAAGAGTAGTGTTTCAAAATAATTAAGAAATTTCTGAAAAATCAAATTTATAGTAAAAACAATTATATTAACTATTTTATAAATAAAAAATCGAATTTTATCTTTTAATATTAAATAATTACTGAAATGTTTGAGATTTAATAATAAAACTTTCCAATGAAATTAATTAATTATAATTTAATACAATCAGAATATTATTGGAAAAATGTAATTTATGCGAAAAAGTTAAATTAATTATATTATACACTTATCAGAATTTACATTTCTAAAAATAACGCAAATTTAATTAATTTATCAATTAAGGGGTTTCAGATTGAATAATCAATTTATATTATTTTTTATAATTCCATAGGCATTTAGATATTACCTATTTTTTTCACACTAATGACTTAAGATTTTTATATCATTATAACAATATTATCTTTTTAATTATTTTATTTAGATATATTGGCTTTGAAATATTTTAAACAAAAATAACTAAATTTATTTTCTGAGTAATGAACATTATTTTAATAAAATATTACCATATAAATTTATATTTCTACAATTATAAATTTACAATGGCGACATTGAAATCGAACTAAACACCTCTAACTAAATCAAAGGGAGGTGTTAAGAATCTCACTCAACTATTTATGAAGTATAAACATAAGGAACTTGACTTTGATCACACAAGAGACCGGTAAGACTTTTATTTAATCGGTATTGTTGAATAGTAATATATTACTATAAAATTTTATTTTAATTTATTATATTATTTAAATAATCCTCAAAATAATATAATATTTACTTAGAAAACATTCATAAGATTTTTCATCTTTACTCTTAATATTTTTCTATATATGTTTTAAAACACTTATTTATATTTTTATACATTGATATCTATAACTTTATTTTATGTAAATTAATATAAATATTATGTTTTAAATTTTTACTATATATAGCAATAATTTTATGAAAAATGTAGATTATTGATACATTTTCTTAACATATTGCGTTATTATGTTTCTTATTTGTAATTTAATTTGGTATATTTATAGGTTTAAGCCTTTGAAAAGTAACTTCCTCTCTGCTTAGAATGACTTTTCAAATCTTGGGGGTGCAAGCAATGGGACATATAGTGGATTTTCGTCTCCTTAAGAACTTGAAAAAGTGAATGATAATGTGAAATTACTGCCCATGTCAACAAAGGCCTCAAGCGAAGATTCTTCGATCGAATATGGGAAGAGATTTCTCCCACCAATATGGGTAGACATTTAAGAAGAAATTGAGAGACATGTAGAAGAAATCAATCAAAAGAGTAAGCTATATTGTCATTGTAATTATCGATATAGTGATGGAGCTCAAGAAAATGCAACAAAAAAGATTGAAAGTAAACTTCCTGGACGATGATGACGATGAATCAGCGATAGTCCTTTAGAAATAGATAAATCAAGTATCTCAGGATGTCACAGATGTAATCATTAGTTTTTAATTGCTAAATTTCGCATAGTTAGTCAGAGCAAGTGATTCAAAGTTGAGAGAACTTATGAAATTCAAGTCTGAAGAGAAGTATGATGATCAAAGTAAAATTATAGCTATTGAATTATAATTATATAGTAAGAAAAAATATTCAGGTAACTCTTGCTACCAAGCTCAAAGATATCACTCTGAAGCTTCGAAAAAGAGAGAAAAATGATTAGGGTTTATTATTAGTTATATTAATAAATTTGGGAAATTTAACTTTTAAAACAATCAAATATAGTTGAAAATTAATAGATAATTAGTTACCCTAATAAAAAGCACTATTTAAAGGTTCAAGAAATCCATGATGATATTGGTTCAAAAGAATTAAGATCAGCACGCGGTAAAATGGACGATTTTTTGAACGATGACTCTTAGATGCAAGTATTGGAGGAAGACGACGAAATAGACCACACGTAGAGAATAAGAAACAAAGAAATAAAGAATCTGGTGAATACTATAAACGACTTGGCTGTACTGTTCAAAGACCTCTCTGTTTTAGTAGTTGAATAAGGAACAATACTCGACAGAATTGACTACAATGTAGAGTGTGCTCATAAGGATGTAGTTCAAGCCAATGTACATCTGGAAAAGACAGTCAAAATTGAAAAGTCATTCAGGTCCAAAGGTGTTTTGGGGTGTCTAATTGTATCTATAATAGTATGTCTACTACTCTTGGTCATTAAACATACATGAAATTGATTATTAATCAAATAGAATATCATTTTATTTGTCATATTTAGTTGAATGAGATTGAAGTAAGAATTAATAATCTTAAATATATAAATATTTTATGAAATATTTTGAGTCATTTTCTCTTTTAAATTTTTTACTCTAAACTTAAATTAACATTTCTAATCATCATATAAATTTGATTATCTTCAAATAAATTATACATAATATTTCATTTGGGAATCAAAGAATTTTTTTCAGAAAAAAGTTTGATTTATTAAAGTAAAATAAGAACAATATATTCTTATGTTTATCTCTACTTAAAAAATTATAATATTATTACATTTTTCCTTATTTAAAGTATCTAATATTATTGTAAATACATTATCATCGTTTTAGGAAATGATCGATAGCGACACTCAGACTTAGCGATTTGGCTAACCCGATTGGACCTCGTGTGTAAAAGGCTGCCTGGAAGCAAATTTTTATATAAAACTAGTATATTAATTGATTCATTACTTTGAGTTTATTTATCATAAATCTTTGTTTAAAGCATATAAACTGTTCATGATCCCTGCAGTCAACAAGTCCACTCTTAAAGTTGAGAATGTCTCCGTGGATCACACGCACCAGGCATATAAGCGTTTTGAGAAGCATTTCCTTAGCAAGCTCCCAGAAGTGGCTCAATCGTTGTTTTTTATTAAATTTATTTAAATTAAAATATATTTTTCAAAGACCCTGAGCTAACCAGACTAGATGTATTTGAGCCAGATTAAGATATCTCCAGGTAATATGTTTCAGCTGCAAGTTTTGTTGAGCAGCAGGAGAAAAATTTTAAATTGGAACAATAAAATTAAATTTTTTTTATAATGATAATGTAGTAATGACCTTACAGGTTTTGTGCTAGTATCGATTTAAACTTATTCTTCTTCAGCACCAGTGGAAACTAAAACAAAAGTTATTATCATGAGAGTTTCTTTACCTGAATGTGTTGAAACATTATTAATCTGCTTTGTCTCTTCTAATTTTATCTCTTCTTGTTGTTACGATTGTTAATGGGATTACGAAAATGACTATTTTAAATGAAATCAACTTGAGAATCTTACTGGATGATTTTTATAAATCTAATATTTGAACTAAATTAAAAATAACTTTTGTATAATATTTAATTCAAAATTAATTTATGATGCTGCTGGACGTTTCCTGTGAACATATTTTAGATGGTCAAATTATGAGGCTTCAATGTAAAACCTTCCATTAATCTCAAAATAAAATAAAACTTTATAATCCAAGATTAATTTTAATTCCTTAATCTCTTTCTATCAGAAAGTAATACCTTAATGAGAATAAAATCCATATTAATTTTTACATAATTAAATCTATGATAAAGTAAGTTTGTTCAAAAACAAATTACTCTACAAATATTGATAGATAAGTATTGTTTTGAATTTTAATTTGGAATGTTTTTAATAAAAATTAAAAAATAATTTCAAATTTTTCAATTGATTTTAAAACATAAATACTTTAAAAATAGCTAGCAAATAGTTCAAATATAAAATTTAAATGCATATACATAAGAATTAGGTGTCGAAAAACCTCAATTCTATATTCAATCATTCTTTCCTCTGATGATACTTTCTTTTAGATGCAGTTTGACTTTAATCTTTCACAGTGTCCTTTTTGATAGGCAATGACTAGCCTTCTTTGATAGGGCTTTAGTACCATTAAGGATCATTTTCTTTCTGCAATTTGGGTGTAGCGATGTCCCACTTCTTCCTGTTTATCATTCTTATATATGCTGCGTTATTCTTTGAGTAAGTCCAATCTGATACACTAGGCTTCAGATTACCAGAAGAAGTTAGTTTAAGTCTGTTTCTCTGAATACTCTAAGCCTGGGATAGGAAGTTCTTAACATTTATAAAATAACATAATTATACTCTAAAATATAAATATTCTATGGATGATGAGTTTGACTAGTTGTCTAAAGAGTGGAGGGACCTTGCAGTATTGATTCATTAATAGATATAATAATATATATAATAATAAATATATTTAGTATTATAAAAAATTTGATCTGTAACTATCCTTGTTAACAGACAACTCGCCCAGAACAGTCCTCCCTGAGACTTCTTACAGTTATACAGAATTATTAAATTATTTTAGGATTGATAAATATGAATTTGAAGATTTATCCCAAATTCTTCTTAATAATTTTATTACAAATAATCTAACATGAATTTAAACATTAATTTAATAATTTTGTAATTCTTCGATAAGAAAAACCCTTAAAATTATACTTGCTTCTTGCTGGAACAAGTTTAGTTCATTGCAGCTCTACAATCTATAGATGAGATTTATTCCAAGTCACAGTCTTTTTTCAAAATGCTCTTAGTAAGGAAGGGATTCTCAAGTGGTTATTATTAGGTATTTTTGGAGTGAGGAAGACTCTTATCTTGACAAAAAGAATTGGTACTGAGTTATTAAGAAGGGGTATCGTTCTACTATGATTTTTTTTATGGTACAAATGGAGAAAAGTGGGAATTTTAAGGAGGGATTGATTGATGATTATTAACTTTCAATTCTTCATCAGTAGTATTAGTTTCTTAGCCAGAATTGAACTCATGATTTTATAGGGAAAAAATCAATATGAATAAGCAAATTTAGAAATTTTAAAATTTTAAAAGTTATAATTTATAATTGTAAAATAAACCTATAATTTTAGGCTTTGGTTCTAACGGCTGATGAGTTCTTTAAAAGTTAGAATTCTGAGGATGACTTATTACTTAAGTCAAATAGTTTCTGTATTTGAACTTAATCAATACAGAAAGAGTACTCTTTACTTAATATGGTACAACTGACAATGACTTATGCAGCAAAATCTTATATTGTAACTTATCCCAATGAAATTACAGCAGATAAATCTTAAAAGAATGTTGTTTAATCACAGGAATATGTTGAGCTATTGTTGGATTAAATTATCTTCTCTAACCTCTAAACTGCATCTTTTTAGCTTTTCAAATCAACCTTGAGTTAATTTATTGAAGCTTCGCAAGAAATCTTGTCCTTGACTATATCTGAATTTGATTTCTCTAAGTACAGAGTCTTTGCTTCTAAATCACTTATAGTGACTCCTTACTTTTGATTTACCTCTTTCTCATTCTTTATCTGGTCAGATTTACATTTAACTTCAGACTTAATGCTAGAGAGTTCTTCATGGAGAGCTGAGAGCTCTTCTTTGAATTTAGCGATGATTTCCTCTTGCTTTTCATTTTTATCGCTCAGTTGTTTGATTAAAAGTTGATTATCGGCAATTGTGCTATTCAAGTCGGTAATTGTGTTCTCCTGCTTTTTAATAACAATACATAAAATAAAAATCTCAACTTATATATAAATTAAATTAAGTTAAAGTATGGGAATATTAATATTAAATCTTCCAAATAAGTATCTACAATTATTATTATTATTGCAAATATATTTTGCTTGAAATATGTTAAATGTCAAATTTATATTGATCAAAGTTGCTTATAATTGATTATAATGACTATTATTTATTTAAAATTAATGATTTTCCTTTTTTTTACTTTTCATACTTTGAAGATATTAGAAATCATCTCTCTATTTTTACTTTTTCATTCAGTTTATTGACTAAATTTAATTTTCTTACTAGGAACGAAATCTTTTTATCAGCATAAGCACTTAAAGTATTACATCAATTATCTACTTTACTTATTAACTATCATATATTTAATTTTGATTTTATATATCGATAATTTTCTTAATTTAAAATTTAATTTATTTTTTATTTTTTCAATAAAATAATTACTTTAATATAATTTAAATGTACTAAATCCTTATCTAAAACGAATTGGGTTAATGACAAGTAAATCAGCAATTCATTCACTATTCACATATTATTATAATTGATTCTTTAGAATATTTAGCTAAAAATTAAATAAGATAAAAACCTTTAAATTATATATTTGTAATATAATAATTTAAAAATTATTTTATTATGATACAATCATTAAAAATGATAAAATAATATTATACCAAAGATCTTTTTATCACTTTATAATCAATTAAACATAGAGAAATAAAAAAATCTAAGGGTAATGACCCCTAGGGCGAGGCAAGATGAATTTTTATCAAAATTTTAAAACTATTTTAATTTCTATAAAAACTTCTATTAACTTGATAAAACTCAATTTATAGGTATCTATATCCATTTTCCTTGGATAATAGAGTCATAATTTATTCGAATACTTTACTTTTAACATATTAACTTTTATATATCAAACATTAATGATGTTACAAAAAATCTTGAAAATTATCCTATTATCATAAAAAATAATTATGAAGAGTTTATATTTTTTTAAACTTTGCTCATTTTTATAAAAAATAATATGTTAAAAGTAACGTATTCGAATAAATTATGAGTTAAAACCCCAAAACCCCTTAGTGAGGTTTATAAGTGCTTTGATTTGTAGGGTATAGTTGAGGTTTGTAGAGAAATTAGGACAATTTGCAAAATGAGAAATAGAAATTAGCGATATTTAGGGTCTATTTATTATGAGAAATATTTAGATTTATTATTTAAGTTAAGTATGATACTATTATTAATATAGATTAAGTCAAACCAGTACTGAATTAGGCAGCTATAGCAAAGCTCTTACACAAGAGTGCCTCTACTGTTAAGTATCACTTCATGTTAGCTGTTTAGCATTTTAATTTAGGCATTGAAAGCATCCTGCAAGAAATAAAAGTTCTCACTGCACCATATAAACTACCTCTGCGACTCGAAGACTTTGAAGTATTGGGCACACTTTCCATTAGACTAGCGAACTGTGATGATTCATCGTAAGTTTCCTGACATGCTTATCTCTCCTTAGATTATAGCCAACATTTATAGAAGAAATGTTATTACTTTCATGACTGTCAACAGAGTGAAGAGAGTGATTGATTTTACACTGCCATTTTATAGTAATAATTTAAACTATATATATATATGATTAAATGCAGAGGGCTATTACTAATAACATCAAGTTCAGTCACGCTGATGAAGCGGTATTCACTTTCAACACCTTTATTAATAAGTCTTGGCATAAGAAGTATGATAAAATAGAAGTTTATGATTAAAAAGTAAAGATAGTCACCCATGCAATTTTAGCTGGTATAAGTGAAGATTCAAGCTTAGAGAGTTATGTTATTCACCCTCGCTCTATTAAGCGAGAGTAGTATATACAGTTCCTAAATAAGCTCAGAGAAAAGTATAGTAACCAAGAGATAATCTTGTTTGTTGATAACCTCTCAGTTCCCAAGACTTAGGAATCTAAGAAAGCTTATGAAGATCTAAACATAACTCCTGTTTACAACGTTCTTTATAGCCCATAAATTTAATGAATTTGAATTCTACTGGAGTTAAATCAAAAATCACTATAAGAAAATGCTGCTGTATCATCTTATGCATGACTTTCTCATCAATACAGGAGACTTGATTCAAAGCAGCTGTAAGAGAGTGAGCGCAGATAAGACAACAATTTTGCGAGAAAGGGAAGAATGAATGTTTATAAATAAGTTTTAGATTTAAACGAATGAATATATTCACATATTAAATTAACCCAGAAAAGGATTTGGCTTCTCTTTCTTCTCCTCTTCTTATGGCTTGCCTGGGCCCATATTTCTTCTCTTAGCGTAAGCTCCTACATTTATGTTCATTTCATCTAGCTTTTAAATATCTTTATAAAGTCTCTTGCTCATCTCATAAATTGTAAGCGACTTTCTTTCTTTGTGAACCTTAGCATGCTCTTTCATAAGATATATACCAGTTCTAGATTTTCCTGCAAAGTGATTTGCCAAAGATTACTTGAAAAATATGGATGCTTCTTAAGGTCAGCGAGCCAGGTCTTGCTTATTAGAATGCCTTGCTTCTTCTAATCTTCTGGAGAGATAGAGTATCGTTACTTATGTCCTTCTTCAATTATTTCTCTGAGATACTCCTCTTTTATTGTACCGAGAACACCAAAGAATAAGTTCCTCTCTGGTAGTTTATTAGAGAGTTGCTTCTTGGTAGGAAGGTACACTACTACTTCCTAATCTTGCATGTAATCCTCATAAAGATTAGTGACTGAAATCTCAGAGCATTTGGGAATTTCAATTAGTTTAATCTCTTTATTTTAAAAGCTTTCTTCTCCTCACAAAGTATTGATTTCAAGAATGAAATTTGGGTACCTTCTATCGTTAGAAGGAATAAACCAACTGTATAATATGTAGTTCGTCTTCAAGTTATCTTACCATGTAAAGTTAGGTATAGATAGAGATTTTCTTTACTTCTGAATCTTGAGATCATTTCTTGAAGATAAACTCTTTTCATTTGATCATTAAGTGATTCAATCTTTGTTCCTCTTCCTATAAATGAATTTCAAATTATAATTTATAGACTTCTGGATCCTCTTGATTAAAAACTTACTATTAAATATGGGCATCTTATAGGAGGTCAACCCTGCAAAGATACGTGGAGAAAGTTTGCAGAAGCTGTAACAAATTTCAGAAATGGATCTCCATTTTTATCAATTTAGTTCCATTTAAGTAGTACTAAACTTGTTTAAATTTAATTAGTACTGGCACTATATCCGTTTAATTTTAATTGGTACCAATTTAATAGTACCAAGTTTTAATCAAAGAGGTTTTAATGGAAAAGTGCCAAAACGGTTAAAAACATAATTGTTACGTTACAGTACTAACCTGAATTATATCTAATTTGGTACAAAAAATAAAAATATTAAGCATTAATTTAGAAAATTTACAGTTATAATCTTAGTTTAAATATGATGTCTAACGCCTAGAAATCAACCATAGTTGTTGCAGTACCAACTTCTTTAAACTAAGTTACTATAACTAGAGAGGTTATTAGAGCTTTATAATAGAAATTTAAATTTGAATTTAAACATGGCGGCTAACTTAAATCGTAAAGCAATCTCTCTTTGAACTGGATAATCATAGCTAAACTTTGGCTCTACTAAAAAGCCTGAAATTATTAATGCTGAGAGGGAGGTAGAGCTAAGCTCTTAAGTTTGAAGCAGAAGTTTTTATCATAGAAGTATTAAACCAGAAGGAGAGTGCAGAGATAGGATTTGAAACTTAAATTGATTAAGTTGAGGAGCTAAAAGAACATCAACCAATCGAAAAGATAAAAACATATTAATGTGAAGACTGCTAGAATCTTTTCTCAACCGAACAAAGCTTGAAGAGACACCTGAAACAGGTATACTCTGGCAAATCCAAGATCTATTTCAAGCATGAAAAGGTAAATGGTAAGTATTAGTGCACGACATGCATGAAATCATATACTCACTCAGCTAAAGTTAAAAGGCATATGCAAAAGCATCACCTCAGCGAGTTTTTGATTGAAGATTAAGAGACTAAAAAACTAGTACCAGCTAAAAGAAAATCTAACACTCTTGATTAATAAAGAGAGTAGCAGGAGAAACACAAGAGGCAGAAGCGATTTGAATCGATGAACCAACCACTAGGCAATACAATTTCAGCATGCTTCTAAGCGAAGGCTATGAATATGCCAGCATTAAATGCAGTTGATCTCAGCACTTGTTTCGAAAACTTCTCGAATATAAACATGCCTGCAAAAGCAAAGCTTATAATAGTTGATGAGTATGCATACAAGGTGTATCCTTTCGGTTAACTTCTTAAGAACCAACAGTATAAGTACGAGTTTGCTAATGAATACTTGGTCCTTAGAGAGGCCTAATGAAAAGATTGCAAAGAATTTGCTTAAGTTAGATGGTGTCTTTGCACTAAGATTCAAGAAATTTGAAATGACTCTGAGAGACTATCTCTATCATAATCAATACCCCGATGAATTAAACGATATACTTTCAGTTATGATAAACGGTGTCAAGGAGTTGTATGACCTTTGTTATGTTCATAGAGATTTAAAGCCTGAAATTGTAATGCTGAATCTTTGCCCATTAGAAGTAGTTATAATCGGTTTCAATAGAGCTTTAAGGTAAGAGATCGTTACTTTAGCAGAGTTACTTCGGACTCCCGGATACTTCCCAATAAGAGAGAAGTGGACAAATGTTCTGTATAATGGGATGTTTGGGCAGTAGCTGCAATAATATTATAATAATATTAGAAAGTTATATGGAAAGTATGTCATACTTTGGTACTAAACATGAAAAGCATAAAGTAAGAAGCTATCTGCAAAGAAATTAAAAGCATAGTAAAGATGATAATATTGAGAGCTCCAAACTATCCTCGATAAACATTAGATGATATCCTTGACCCACTAGAAAGAGCAAAGCTCTAGAGATACAATAATGATAAACAGATAAAATTTGATTGAATTAATAACACTAATTCTCATTAAATATACATTAAATTTACATAAAACCTGCATTTTGTCTACTAACCTCAATATGACCTCAACTATACCCTTCAAATCAAAGCACTTATAAATCTCACTAAGGGGTTTTGGGGTTTTGAGTCTATTATCCATGGAAAATGAATATTGGATACCTATAAATTGAGTTATATATCAAGTTAATAGAAGTTTTTAAAAGAAAATTAAATAGTTTAAAAATTTTGATAAAAATTCATCTTGCCCGCACTTGGGGCCATACCCAAATTTAAAAAAGAATCATTAAAAAAATTATAATTAGTATCGTTGGTTTTTTTTAAATAACTTGGAAGTCGATTTCAGAGCTAAATCAATATTATTAAAATTTTGTATTTTTTCTTGATTTACAACTAAATAAAAAACTCAATGAGTCCGAAATTGTAGTCGAGAATAAAATTAAATTAGTTTAATTATTAGCAATTAATTTAATATGAAAAAATGGAATGCTTGAATAATTGTATCAACTCTGATAATGAAATTTTTAAAAATTTTATTTTTTCTTAGAATAATATGCAATATTTGTTAAAGTAAATATATTTTGAATATCTTTTATTAATTTATGATTCACTAGATTAACTCTATTTTAAATATTTACAAATAGCCTTGAGCGATAGATTTTATATGTAGGAAAAGTTAAAGATTAGGTAAAACTTCTTCAACCCTACATTTATTTTAATGAATATAAATATTAATAAAAAAAAGAATATTAAAAATTTAAGATCATTATTGTTTTTTCTAATTGTCATCGAACATCAACTTTATTTAAGATTTGAACTTTATTAATGTTTGAAGCTTGACAATAAATTTAATAAGCATAAAAATATTTAATTTTTAGTTTATAAACCTAAATAAAATTAAAACTAATCAAATATGATTAATTTTAATGTTTAATATCTTTTAATTGGCTACTTAACATTCAAAAATTTTGATTAAAGATTCAAAAATAAGCAACTAAAAGTTTATATAAATCATTACAATTCTTTGGGTAATGGCCCCCTGGGGTGTGCCGCTTAAATTTTATTTCTCATTCTTATAAAATGTTCTAATAATTACTAAAACATCAAAGTAACATTTTATAACATATTAATTAGGCCAAAAATTACTTTTCCAAAGAATCTAGAGCAACCCAGATAGTAGTAAAATTTCATATTAACATCATAAATATAATTAGATTTTGAATAAATATTACTATTTTTTTATAAATATTTTGTGCAACATTTATTTGTGATTTCACTAAATTAATTACTGATAAATTTATTACCTGCTATGATAGTTTGTAATACTATCGTTGAGGTACAATTATCTATTATTTAACATCAATAAAAAGCTTATCATGCTTTTATAGCAGTTAATCAATTTATCAGTAATTAATTTAGTGAAATCACAAATAAATGTTGCACAAAATATTTATAAAAAAATAGTAATATTTATTCAAAATCTAATTATATTTATGATGTTAATATGAAATTTTACTACTATCTGGGTTGCTCAAGATTCTTTGGAAAAGTAATTTTTGACCTAATTAATATGTTATAAAATGTTACTTTGATGTTTTAGTAATTATTAGAACATTTTATAAGAATGAGAAATAAAATTTAAGCGGCCCACCCCAGGGGGCCATTACCCAATTCTTTAAAGAATAAAACATATTGAATGAAAATATTACTATACAATTTTCAAAAATAGACTAGATCAGTAATTATTTAACATAAAAGAAGAAAATATTGGGGGGAATTTTCCTGCCCCAAAATATTATATGCACACAAGGGGGGAGTTTCATGCCAAAAAAGGTAGTTTCTTGGTACTTCGGAAGTTTTCTGCCCCATACATTAAAATATGTATTTTTGGGGGGGGGGACCATATCTGAACCAAAGCGACAATATCTGAATCAAAGAAATTTGTTGGTAGTTCAAAGAAGTTTGAGTACCTACTCCGGGTCAAACTAGGGTCAAAGAACACGAAGAAAACTATTATCAGATACGAGATATTTCCCTGTAGAGTTGAACACACATAAAACAAGTCTCAGTTTTATCATAAAATTGCATAAAACCTTTTATTTTTTTTCATAATTTTTTATTCAATTTATACACTTCTTAACTATATAACTTATTCAAAATCTTGTTATTAAGTTATCTTACTATATATTATAAGATTTAAAATACTTACTTTAAATTAGAATGTAATATTAAAGTAATTTAATAGTGATAGATAACTTAATAACAAGATTTTGAATAAGTTATATAGTTAAGAAGTGTATAAATTGAATAAAAAATTATGAAAAAAAATAAAAGGTTTTATGCAATTTTATGATAAAACTGAGACTTGTTTTATGTGTGTTCAACTCTACAGGGAAATCTCTCGTATCTGATAATAGTTTTCTTCGTGTTCTTTTACCCTAGTTTGACCCGGAGTAGGTACTCAAACTTCTTTGAACTACCAAACAATTTCTTTGATTCAGATATTGTCGCTTTGGTTCAGATATGGCCCCCTCCGTATTATTTAAGGTATTCAAAGAATCTTTATCATCAATAATGATATGGATATTTCTAATTTAGCTTCAAATATCATTTTTACCTTCATAAAGAAATTTTCAATTAAATAAAAACATATTATTATTAATAAAAAACAAATATTTAGCCTTGTTTGAAATATATAATTTGATAAAGAATAATTATGAACTTTAAAAATAATATAATAATAAAAATTGTTTTGTTCATGGTAATGGTAATTGAAATTGAAACTTATTTATATCTAATATTTTAATTGCCAAACAATATAAAATTATTAATGAGACAAGAACTCAGATAAGGAAAGGAAACTGTAAGGGCGCAGGAAAAATCCCCCCCCATAAAATTAATATAAATAAAATAAAATTCAAAATAAAAAAAGACTAATTTATATTCAACGAAATAAATATTAATTGAGCTAATATTTAAATATATTATTTAGTTTAAAAAATGAAGTATTTAAAAAGTAGATATAAATCTTTTGAAAAGGATCATGAAATATGTTACCTATAACGTAATAAAAATAATAAATATTTAAAACAAATAGGATAAAATAATAAAATAAAAAAGAATTATGATTTCATTAGAGGACATTGTCTCAAGAAAAGGCAAATAATTTTGGACATTTAATTCTATGAAGGAAAGTAACACTCAAATAGTGTAGAGAGCGCTCTCAAATACCTGTATGCACATTTAGATTTCTAAGCAAATGAATTTTGTATCGAGAAATTGAAATTTTTATGATTAGTGAAAATTTTTAGTGACTTTGCAAACATTACAGGTCATTGTCTCAAGAAAAGGCAAATAATTTTGGACATTTAATTCTATGAAGGAAAGTAACACACAAATAGTGTAGAGAGCGCTCTCAAATACCTGTATGCACATTTAGATTTCTAAGCAAATGAATTTTGTATCGAGACATTGAAATTTTTATGATTAGTGAAAATATTTAGTGACTTTGCAAACATTAGAGGTCATTGTCTCAAGAAAAGGCAAATAATTTTGGACATTTAATTCTATGAAGGAAAGTAACACTCAAATAGTGTAGAGAGCGCTCTCAAATACCTGTATGCACATTTAGATTTCTAAGCAAATGAATTTTGTATCGAGACATTGAAATTTTTATGATTAGTGAAAATTTTTAGTGACTTTGCAAACATTACAGGTCATTGTCTCAAGAAAAGGCAAATAATTTTGGACATTTAATTCTATGAAGGAAAGTAACACTCAAATAGTGTAGAGAGCGCTCTCAAATACCTGTATGCACATTTAGATTTCTAAGCAAATGAATTTTGTATCGAGACATTGAAATTTTTATGATTAGTGAAAATTTTTAGTGACTTTGCAAACATTACAGGTCATTGTCTCAAGAAAAGGCAAATAATTTTGGACATTTAATTCTATGAAGGAAAGTAACACTCAAATAGTGTAGAGAGCGCTCTCAAATACCTGTATGCACATTTAGATTTCTAAGCAAATGAATTTTGTATCGAGACATTGAAATTTTTCTGATTAGTGAAAATTTTTAGTGACTTTGCAAACATTAGAGGTCATTGTCTCAAGAAAAGGCAAATAATTTTGGACATTTAATTCTATGAAGGAAAGTAACACTCAAATAGTGTAGAGAGCGCTCTCAAATACCTGTATGCACATTTAGATTTCTAAGCAAATGAATTTTGTATCGAGACATTGAAATTTTTATGATTAGTGAAAATTTTTAGTGACTTTGCAAACATTAGAGGTCATTGTCACAAGAAAGGCAAATAATTTTGGACATTTAATTCTATGAAGGAAAGTAACACTCAAATAGTGTAGAGAGCGCTCTCAAATACCTGTATGCACATTTAGATTTCTAAGCAAATGAATTTTGTATCGAGACATTGAAATTTTTATGATTAGTGAAAATTTTTAGTGAATTTGCAAACATTAGAGGTCATTGTCTCAAGAAAAGGCAAATAATTTTGGACATTTAATTCTATGAAGGAAAGTAACACTCAAATAGTGTAGAGAGCGCTCTCAAATACCTGTATGCACATTTAGATTTCTAAGCAAATGAATTTTGTATCGAGACATTAAAATTTTTATGATTAGTGAAAATTTTTAGTGACTTTGCAAACATTAGAGGTCATTGTCTCAAGAAAAGGCAAATAATTTTGGACATTTAATTCTATGAAGGAAAGTAACACTCAAATAGTGTAGAGAGCGCTCTCAAATACCTGTATGCACATTTAGATTTCTAAGCAAATGAATTTTGTATCGAGACATTGAAATTTTTCTGATTAGTGAAATTTTTAGTGACTTTGCAAACATTAGAGGTCATTGTCTCAAGAAAAGGCAAATAATTTTGGACATTTAATTCTATGAAGGAAAGTAACACTCAAATAGTGTAGAGAGCGCTCTCAAATACCTGTATGCACATTTAGATTTCTAAGCAAATGAATTTTGTATCGAGAAATTGAAATTTTTATGATTAGTGAAAATTTTTAGTGACTTTGCAAACATTAAAGGTCATTGTCTCAAGAAAAGGCAAATAATTTTGGACATTTAATTCTATGAAGGAAAGTAACACACAAATAGTGTAGAGAGCGCTCTCAAATACCTGTATGCACATTTAGATTTCTAAGCAAATGAATTTTGTATCGAGAAATTGAAATTTTTTATGATTAGTGAAAATTTTTAGTGACTTTGCAAACATTACAGGTCATTGTCTCAAGAAAAAGCAAATAATTTTGGACATTTAATTCTATAAAGGAAAGTAACACACAAATAGTGTAGAGAGCGCTCTCAAATACCTGTATGCACATTAGATTTCTAAGCAAATGAATTTTGTATCGAGACATTGAAATTTTTATGATTAGTGAAAATTTTTAGTGACTTTGCAAACATTAGAGGTCATTGTCTCAAGAAAAGGCAAATAATTTTGGACATTTAATTCTATGAAGGAAAGTAACACTCAAATAGTGTAGAGAGCGCTCTCAAATACCTGTATGCACATTTAGATTTCTAGCAAATGAATTTTGTATCGAGACATTGAAATTTTTATGATTAGTGAAAATTTTTAGTGACTTTGCAAACATTAGAGGTCATTGTCTCAAGAAAAGGCAAATAATTTTGGACATTTAATTCTATGAAGGAAAGTAACACTCAAATAGTGTAGAGAGCGCTCTCAAATACCTGTATGCACATTTAGATTTCTAAGCAAATGAATTTTGTATCGAGAAATTGAAATTTTTATGATTAGTGAAAATTTTTAGTGACTTTGCAAACATTACAGGTCATTGTCTCAAGAAAAGGCAAATAATTTTGGACATTTAATTCTATGAAGGAAAGTAACACACAAATAGTGTAGAGAGCGCTCTCAAATACCTGTATGCACATTTAGATTTCTAAGCAAATGAATTTTGTATCGAGACATTGAAATTTTTATGATTAGTGAAAATTTTTAGTGACTTTGCAAACATTAGAGGTCATTGTCTCAAGAAAAGGCAAATAATTTTGGACATTTAATTCTATGAAGGAAAGTAACACTCAAATAGTGTAGAGAGCGCTCTCAAATACCTGTATGCACATTTAGATTTCTAAGAAAATGAATTTTGTATCGAGACATTAAAATTTTTCTGATTAGTGAAAATTTTTAGTGACTTTGCAAACATTAGAGGTCATTGTCTCAAGAAAAGGCAAATAATTTTGGACATTTAATTCTATGAAGGAAAGTAACACTCAAATAGTGTAGAGAGCGCTCTCAAATACCTGTATGCACATTTAGATTTCTAAGAAAATGAATTTTGTATCGAGACATTAAAATTTTTCTGATTAGTGAAATTTTTAGTGACTTTGCAAACATTACAGGTCATTGTCTCAAGAAAAGGCAAATAATTTTGGACATTTAATTCTATGAAGGAAAGTAACACTCAAATAGTGTAGAGAGCGCTCTCAAATACCTGTATGCACATATAGATTTCTAAGCAAATGAATTTTGTATCGAGACATTGAAATTTTTATGATTAGTGAAAATATTTAGTGACTTTGCAAACATTAGAGGTCATTGTCTCAAGAAAAGGCAAATAATTTTGGACATTTAATTCTATGAAGGAAAGTAACACTCAAATAGTGTAGAGAGCGCTCTCAAATACCTGTATGCACATTTAGATTTCTAAGCAAATGAATTTTGTATCGAGACATTGAAATTTTTCTGATTAGTGAAAATTTTTAGTGACTTTGCAAACATTACAGGTCATTGTCTCAAGAAAAGGCAAATAATTTTGGACATTTAATTCTATGAAGGAAAGTAACACTCAAATAGTGTAGAGAGCGCTCTCAAATACCTGTATGCACATTTAGATTTCTAAGCAAATGAATTTTGTATCGAGACATTGAAATTTTTATGATTAGTGAAAATTTTTAGTGACTTTGCAAACATTAGAGGTCATTGTCTCAAGAAAAGGCAAATAATTTTGGACATTTAATTCTATGAAGGAAAGTAACACTCAAATAGTGTAGAGAGCGCTCTCAAATACCTGTATGCACATTTAGATTTCTAAGCAAATGAATTTTGTATCGAGACATTGAAATTTTTCTGATTAGTGAAAATATTTAGTGACTTTGCAAATATTAGAGGTCATTGTCTCAAGAAAAGGCAAATAATTTTGGACATTTAATTCTATGAAGGAAATTAACACTCAAATAGTGTAGAGAGCGCTCTCAAATACCTGTATGCACATTTAGATTTCTAAGCAAATGAATTTTGTATCGAGACATTGAATTTTTTATGATTAGTGAAAATTTTTAGTGACTTTGCAAATATTAGAGGTCATTGTCTCAAGAAAAGGCAAATAATTTTGGACATTTAATTCTATGAAGGAAAGTAACACTCAAATAGTGTAGAGAGCGCTCTCAAATACCTGTATGCACATTTAGATTTCTAAGCAAATGAATTTTGTATCGAGACATTGAAATTTTTCTGATTAGTGAAAATTTTTAGTGACTTTGCAAACATTAGAGGTCATTGTCTCAAGAAAAGGCAAATAATTTTGGACATTTAATTCTATGAAGGAAAGTAACACTCAAATAGTGTAGAGAGCGCTCTCAAATACCTGTATGCACATTTAGATTTCTAAGCAAATGAATTTTGTATCGAGACATTGAAATTTTTATGATTAGTGAAAATTTTTAGTGACTTTGCAAACATTAGAGGTCATTGTCTCAAGAAAAGGCAAATAATTTTGGACATTTAATTCTATGAAGGAAAGTAACACTCAAATAGTGTAGAGAGCGCTCTCAAATACCTGTATGCACATTTAGATTTCTAAGCAAATGAGTTTTGTATCGAGACATTGAAATTTTTATGATTAGTGAAAATTTTTAGTGACTTTGCAAACATTACAGGTCATTGTCTCAAGAAAAGGCAAATAATTTTGGACATTTAATTCTATGAAGGAAAGTAACACTCAAATAGTGTAGAGAGCGCTCTCAAATACCTGTATGCACATTTAGATTTCTAAGCAAATGAGTTTTGTATCGAGACATTGAAATTTTTCATGATTAGTGAAAATATTTAGTGACTTTGCAAACATTAGAGGTCATTGTCTCAAGAAAAGGCAAATAATTTTGGACATTTAATTCTATGAAGGAAAGTAACACTCAAATAGTGTAGAGAGCGCTCTCAAATACCTGTATGCACATTTAGATTTCTAAGCAAATGAATTTTGTATCGAGACATTGAAATTTTTCTGATTAGTGAAAATTTTTAGTGACTTTGCAAACATTACAGGTCATTGTCTCAAGAAAAGGCAAATAATTTTGGACATTTAATTCTATGAAGGAAAGTAACACTCAAATAGTGTAGAGAGCGCTCTCAAATACCTGTATGCACATTTAGATTTCTAAGCAAATGAGTTTTGTATCGAGACATTGAAATTTTTCTGATTAGTGAAAATTTTTAGTGACTTTGCAAACATTAGAGGTCATTGTCTCAAGAAAAGGCAAATAATTTTGGACATTTAATTCTATGAAGGAAAGTAACACTCAAATAGTGTAGAGAGCGCTCTCAAATACCTGTATGCACATTTAGATTTCTAAGCAAATGAATTTTGTATCGAGACATTGAAATTTTTCTGATTAGTGAAAATTTTTAGTGACTTTGCAAACATTAGAGGTCATTGTCTCAAGAAAAGGCAAATAATTTTGGACATTTAATTCTATGAAGGAAAGTGACACTCAAATAGTGTAGAGAGCGCTCTCAAATACCTGTATGCACATTTAGATTTCTAAGCAAATGAATTTTGTATCGAGACATTGAAATTTTTATGATTAGTGAAAATTTTTAGTGACTTTGCAAACATTACAGGTCATTGTCTCAAGAAAAGGCAAATAATTTTGGACATTTAATTCTATGAAGGAAAGTAACACTCAAATAGTGTAGAGAGCGCTCTCAAATACCTGTATGCACATTTAGATTTCTAAGCAAATGAATTTTGTATCGAGACATTGAAATTTTTCTGATTAGTGAAAATTTTTAGTGACTTTGCAAACATTAGAGGTCATTGTCTCAAGAAAAGGCAAATAATTTTGGACATTTAATTCTATGAAGGAAAGTAACACTCAAATAGTGTAGAGAGCGCTCTCAAATACCTGTATGCACATTTAGATTTCTAAGCAAATGAATTTTGTATCGAGACATTGAAATTTTTATGATTAGTGAAAATTTTTAGTGACTTTGCAAATATTAGAGGTCATTGTCTCAAGAAAAGGCAAATAATTTTGGACATTTAATTCTATGAAGGAAAGTAACACTCAAATAGTGTAGAGAGCGCTCTCAAATACCTGTATGCACATTTAGATTTCTAAGCAAATGAATTTTGTATCGAGACATTGAAATTTTTTATGATTAGTGAAAATTTTTAGTGACTTTGCAAACATTAGAGGTCATTGTCTCAAGAAAAGGCAAATAATTTTGGACATTTAATTCTATGAAGGAAAGTAACACTCAAATAGTGTAGAGAGCGCTCTCAAATACCTGTATGCACATTTAGATTTCTAAGCAAATGAATTTTGTATCGAGACATTGAAATTTTTCTGATTAGTGAAAATTTTTAGTGACTTTGCAAACATTAGAGGTCATTGTCACAAGAAAAGGCAAATAATTTTGGACATTTAATTCTATGAAGGAAAGTAACACTCAAATAGTGTAGAGAGCGCTCTCAAATACCTGTATGCACATTTAGATTTCTAAGCAAATGAATTTTGTATCGAGACATTGAAATTTTTCTGATTAGTGAAAATTTTTAGTGACTTTGCAAACATTAGAGGTCATTGTCTCAAGAAAAGGCAAATAATTTTGGACATTTAATTCTATGAAGGAAAGTAACACTCAAATAGTGTAGAGAGCGCTCTCAAATACCTGTATGCACATTTAGATTTCTAAGCAAATGAATTTTGTATCGAGACATTGAAATTTTTCTGATTAGTGAAAATATTTAGTGACTTTGCAAACATTAGAGGTCATTGTCTCAAGAAAAGGCAAATAATTTTGGACATTTAATTCTATGAAGGAAAGTAACACTCAAATAGTGTAGAGAGCGCTCTCAAATACCTGTATGCACATTTAGATTTCTAAGCAAATGAATTTTGTATCGAGACATTGAAATTTTTCTGATTAGTGAAAATTTTTAGTGACTTTGCAAACATTAGAGGTCATTGTCTCAAGAAAAGGCAAATAATTTTGGACATTTAATTCTATGAAGGAAAGTAACACTCAAATAGTGTAGAGAGCGCTCTCAAATACCTGTATGCACATTTAGATTTCTAAGCAAATGAATTTTGTATCGAGACATTGAAATTTTTCTGATTAGTGAAAATTTTTAGTGACTTTGCAAACATTAGAGGTCATTGTCTCAAGAAAAGGCAAATAATTTTGGACATTTAATTCTATGAAGGAAAGTAACACTCAAATAGTGTAGAGAGCGCTCTCAAATACCTGTATGCACATTTAGATTTCTAAGCAAATGAATTTTGTATCGAGACATTGAAATTTTTCTGATTAGTGAAAATTTTTAGTGACTTTGCAAACATTAGAGGTCATTGTCTCAAGAAAAGGCAAATAATTTTGGACATTTAATTCTATGAAGGAAAGTAACACTCAAATAGTGTAGAGAGCGCTCTCAAATACCTGTATGCACATTTAGATTTCTAAGCAAATGAATTTTGTATCGAGACATTGAAATTTTTATGATTAGTGAAAATTTTTAGTGACTTTGCAAACATTAGAGGTCATTGTCTCAAGAAAAGGCAAATAATTTTGGACATTTAATTCTATGAAGGAAAGTAACACTCAAATAGTGTAGAGAGCGCTCTCAAATACCTGTATGCACATTTAGATTTCTAAGCAAATGAATTTTGTATCGAGACATTGAAATTTTTCTGATTAGTGAAAATTTTTAGTGACTTTGCAAACATTAGAGGTCATTGTCTCAAGAAAAGGCAAATAATTTTGGACATTTAATTCTATGAAGGAAAGTAACACTCAAATAGTGTAGAGAGCGCTCTCAAATACCTGTATGCACATTTAGATTTCTAAGCAAATGAATTTTGTATCGAGACATTGAAATTTTTATGATTAGTGAAAATTTTTAGTGACTTTGCAAACATTAGAGGTCATTGTCTCAAGAAAAGGCAAATAATTTTGGACATTTAATTCTATGAAGGAAAGTAACACTCAAATAGTGTAGAGAGCGCTCTCAAATACCTGTATGCACATTTAGATTTCTAAGCAAATGAATTTTGTATCGAGACATTGAAATTTTTCTGATTAGTGAAAATTTTTAGTGACTTTGCAAACATTAGAGGTCATTGTCTCAAGAAAAGGCAAATAATTTTGGACATTTAATTCTATGAAGGAAAGTAACACTCAAATAGTGTAGAGAGCGCTCTCAAATACCTGTATGCACATTTAGATTTCTAAGCAAATGAATTTTGTATCGAGACATTGAAATTTTTCTGATTAGTGAAAATTTTTAGTGACTTTGCAAACATTAGAGGTCATTGTCTCAAGAAAAGGCAAATAATTTTGGACATTTAATTCTATGAAGGAAAGTAACACTCAAATAGTGTAGAGAGCGCTCTCAAATACCTGTATGCACATTTAGATTTCTAAGCAAATGAATTTTGTATCGAGACATTGAAATTTTTCTGATTAGTGAAAATTTTTAGTGACTTTGCAAACATTAGAGGTCATTGTCTCAAGAAAAGGCAAATAATTTTGGACATTTAATTCTATGAAGGAAAGTAACACTCAAATAGTGTAGAGAGCGCTCTCAAATACCTGTATGCACATTTAGATTTCTAAGCAAATGAATTTTGTATCGAGACATTGAAATTTTTATGATTAGTGAAAATTTTTAGTGACTTTGCAAACATTAGAGGTCATTGTCTCAAGAAAAGGCAAATAATTTTGGACATTTAATTCTATGAAGGAAAGTAACACTCAAATAGTGTAGAGAGCGCTCTCAAATACCTGTATGCACATTTAGATTTCTAAGCAAATGAATTTTGTATCGAGACATTGAAATTTTTCTGATTAGTGAAAATATTTAGTGACTTTGCAAACATTAGAGGTCATTGTCTCAAGAAAAGGCAAATAATTTTGGACATTTAATTCTATGAAGGAAAGTAACACTCAAATAGTGTAGAGAGCGCTCTCAAATACCTGTATGCACATTTAGATTTCTAAGCAAATGAATTTTGTATCGAGACATTGAAATTTTTCTGATTAGTGAAAATTTTTAGTGACTTTGCAAACATTAGAGGTCATTGTCTCAAGAAAAGGCAAATAATTTTGGACATTTAATTCTATGAAGGAAAGTAACACTCAAATAGTGTAGAGAGCGCTCTCAAATACCTGTATGCACATTTAGATTTCTAAGCAAATGAATTTTGTATCGAGACATTGAAATTTTTCTGATTAGTGAAAATTTTTAGTGACTTTGCAAACATTAGAGGTCATTGTCTCAAGAAAAGGCAAATAATTTTGGACATTTAATTCTATGAAGGAAAGTAACACTCAAATAGTGTAGAGAGCGCTCTCAAATACCTGTATGCACATTTAGATTTCTAAGCAAATGAATTTTGTATCGAGACATTGAAATTTTTCTGATTAGTGAAAATTTTTAGTGACTTTGCAAACATTAGAGGTCATTGTCTCAAGAAAAGGCAAATAATTTTGGACATTTAATTCTATGAAGGAAAGTAACACTCAAATAGTGTAGAGAGCGCTCTCAAATACCTGTATGCACATTTAGATTTCTAAGCAAATGAATTTTGTATCGAGACATTGAAATTTTTCTGATTAGTGAAAATTTTTAGTGACTTTGCAAACATTAGAGGTCATTGTCTCAAGAAAAGGCAAATAATTTTGGACATTTAATTCTATGAAGGAAAGTAACACTCAAATAGTGTAGAGAGCGCTCTCAAATACCTGTATGCACATTTAGATTTCTAAGCAAATGAATTTTGTATCGAGACATTGAAATTTTTCTGATTAGTGAAAATTTTTAGTGACTTTGCAAACATTAGAGGTCATTGTCTCAAGAAAAGGCAAATAATTTTGGACATTTAATTCTATGAAGGAAAGTAACACTCAAATAGTGTAGAGAGCGCTCTCAAATACCTGTATGCACATTTAGATTTCTAAGCAAATGAGTTTTGTATCGAGACATTGAAATTTTTCTGATTAGTGAAAATTTTTAGTGACTTTGCAAACATTAGAGGTCATTGTCTCAAGAAAAGGCAAATAATTTTGGACATTTAATTCTATGAAGGAAAGTAACACTCAAATAGTGTAGAGAGCGCTCTCAAATACCTGTATGCACATTTAGATTTCTAAGCAAATGAATTTTGTATCGAGACATTGAAATTTTTCTGATTAGTGAAAATATTTAGTGACTTTGCAAATATTAGAGGTCATTGTCTCAAGAAAAGGCAAATAATTTTGGACATTTAATTCTATGAAGGAAAGTAACACTCAAATAGTGTAGAGAGCGCTCTCAAATACCTGTATGCACATTTAGATTTCTAAGCAAATGAATTTTGTATCGAGACATTGAAATTTTTATGATTAGTGAAAATTTTTAGTGACTTTGCAAACATTAGAGGTCATTGTCTCAAGAAAAGGCAAATAATTTTGGACATTTAATTCTATGAAGGAAAGTAACACTCAAATAGTGTAGAGAGCGCTCTCAAATACCTGTATGCACATTTAGATTTCTAAGCAAATGAATTTTGTATCGAGACATTGAAATTTTTCTGATTAGTGAAAATTTTTAGTGACTTTGCAAACATTACAGGTCATTGTCTCAAGAAAAGGCAAATAATTTTGGACATTTAATTCTATGAAGGAAAGTAACACTCAAATAGTGTAGAGAGCGCTCTCAAATACCTGTATGCACATTTAGATTTCTAAGCAAATGAATTTTGTATCGAGACATTGAAATTTTTCTGATTAGTGAAAATTTTTAGTGACTTTGCAAACATTAGAGGTCATTGTCTCAAGAAAAGGCAAATAATTTTGGACATTTAATTCTATGAAGGAAAGTAACACTCAAATAGTGTAGAGAGCGCTCTCAAATACCTGTATGCACATTTAGATTTCTAAGCAAATGAATTTTGTATCGAGACATTGAAATTTTTATGATTAGTGAAAATTTTTAGTGACTTTGCAAACATTAGAGGTCATTGTCTCAAGAAAAGGCAAATAATTTTGGACATTTAATTCTATGAAGGAAAGTAACACTCAAATAGTGTAGAGAGCGCTCTCAAATACCTGTATGCACATTTAGATTTCTAAGCAAATGAGTTTTGTATCGAGACATTGAAATTTTTCTGATTAGTGAAAATTTTTAGTGACTTTGCAAACATTACAGGTCATTGTCTCAAGAAAAGGCAAATAATTTTGGACATTTAATTCTATGAAGGAAAGTAACACTCAAATAGTGTAGAGAGCGCTCTCAAATACCTGTATGCACATTTAGATTTCTAAGCAAATGAATTTTGTATCGAGACATTGAAATTTTTATGATTAGTGAAAATTTTTAGTGACTTTGCAAACATTAGAGGTCATTGTCTCAAGAAAAGGCAAATAATTTTGGACATTTAATTCTATGAAGGAAAGTAACACTCAAATAGTGTAGAGAGCGCTCTCAAATACCTGTATGCACATTTAGATTTCTAAGCAAATGAATTTTGTATCGAGACATTGAAATTTTTCTGATTAGTGAAAATTTTTAGTGACTTTGCAAACATTAGAGGTCATTGTCTCAAGAAAAGGCAAATAATTTTGGACATTTAATTCTATGAAGGAAAGTAACACTCAAATAGTGTAGAGAGCGCTCTCAAATACCTGTATGCACATTTAGATTTCTAAGCAAATGAATTTTGTATCGAGACATTGAAATTTTTATGATTAGTGAAAATTTTTAGTGACTTTGCAAACATTACAGGTCATTGTCTCAAGAAAAGGCAAATAATTTTGGACATTTAATTCTATGAAGGAAAGTAACACTCAAATAGTGTAGAGAGCGCTCTCAAATACCTGTATGCACATTTAGATTTCTAAGCAAATGAGTTTTGTATCGAGACATTGAAATTTTTCTGATTAGTGAAAATTTTTAGTGACTTTGCAAACATTAGAGGTCATTGTCTCAAGAAAAGGCAAATAATTTTGGACATTTAATTCTATGAAGGAAAGTAACACTCAAATAGTGTAGAGAGCGCTCTCAAATACCTGTATGCACATTTAGATTTCTAAGCAAATGAATTTTGTATCGAGACATTGAAATTTTTCTGATTAGTGAAAATTTTTAGTGACTTTGCAAACATTAGAGGTCATTGTCTCAAGAAAAGGCAAATAATTTTGGACATTTAATTCTATGAAGGAAAGTAACACTCAAATAGTGTAGAGAGCGCTCTCAAATACCTGTATGCATATTTAGATTTCTAAGCAAATGAATTTTGTATCGAGACATTGAAATTTTTCTGATTAGTGAAAATTTTTAGTGACTTTGCAAACATTAGAGGTCATTGTCTCAAGAAAAGGCAAATAATTTTGGACATTTAATTCTATGAAGGAAAGTGACACTCAAATAGTGTAGAGAGCGCTCTCAAATACCTGTATGCACATTTAGATTTCTAAGCAAATGAATTTTGTATCGAGACATTGAAATTTTTCTGATTAGTGAAAATATTTAGTGACTTTGCAAATATTAGAGGTCATTGTCTCAAGAAAAGGCAAATAATTTTGGACATTTAATTCTATGAAGGAAAGTAACACTCAAATAGTGTAGAGAGCGCTCTCAAATACCTGTATGCACATTTAGATTTCTAAGCAAATGAATTTTGTATCGAGACATTGAAATTTTTATGATTAGTGAAAATTTTTAGTGACTTTGCAAACATTACAGGTCATTGTCTCAAGAAAAGGCAAATAATTTTGGACATTTAATTCTATGAAGGAAAGTAACACTCAAATAGTGTAGAGAGCGCTCTCAAATACCTGTATGCACATTTAGATTTCTAAGCAAATGAATTTTGTATCGAGACATTGAAATTTTTATGATTAGTGAAAATTTTTAGTGACTTTGCAAACATTAGAGGTCATTGTCTCAAGAAAAGGCAAATAATTTTGGACATTTAATTCTATGAAGGAAAGTAACACTCAAATAGTGTAGAGAGCGCTCTCAAATACCTGTATGCACATTTAGATTTCTAAGCAAATGAATTTTGTATCGAGACATTGAAATTTTTATGATTAGTGAAAATTTTTAGTGACTTTGCAAACATTAGAGGTCATTGTCTCAAGAAAAGGCAAATAATTTTGGACATTTAATTCTATGAAGGAAAGTAACACTCAAATAGTGTAGAGAGCGCTCTCAAATACCTGTATGCACATTTAGATTTCTAAGCAAATGAATTTTGTATCGAGACATTGAAATTTTTATGATTAGTGAAAATTTTTAGTGACTTTGCAAACATTAGAGGTCATTGTCTCAAGAAAAGGCAAATAATTTTGGACATTTAATTCTATGAAGGAAAGTAACACTCAAATAGTGTAGAGAGCGCTCTCAAATACCTGTATGCACATTTAGATTTCTAAGCAAATGAATTTTGTATCGAGACATTGAAATTTTTCTGATTAGTGAAAATTTTTAGTGACTTTGCAAACATTAGAGGTCATTGTCTCAAGAAAAGGCAAATAATTTTGGACATTTAATTCTATGAAGGAAAGTAACACTCAAATAGTGTAGAGAGCGCTCTCAAATACCTGTATGCACATTTAGATTTCTAAGCAAATGAATTTTGTATCGAGACATTGAAATTTTTCTGATTAGTGAAAATTTTTAGTGACTTTGCAAACATTAGAGGTCATTGTCTCAAGAAAAGGCAAATAATTTTGGACATTTAATTCTATGAAGGAAAGTAACACTCAAATAGTGTAGAGAGCGCTCTCAAATACCTGTATGCACATTTAGATTTCTAAGCAAATGAATTTTGTATCGAGACATTGAAATTTTTCTGATTAGTGAAAATTTTTAGTGACTTTGCAAACATTAGAGGTCATTGTCTCAAGAAAAGGCAAATAATTTTGGACATTTAATTCTATGAAGGAAAGTAACACTCAAATAGTGTAGAGAGCGCTCTCAAATACCTGTATGCACATTTAGATTTCTAAGCAAATGAATTTTGTATCGAGACATTGAAATTTTTCTGATTAGTGAAAATTTTTAGTGACTTTGCAAACATTAGAGGTCATTGTCTCAAGAAAAGGCAAATAATTTTGGACATTTAATTCTATGAAGGAAAGTAACACTCAAATAGTGTAGAGAGCGCTCTCAAATACCTGTATGCACATTTAGATTTCTAAGCAAATGAATTTTGTATCGAGACATTGAAATTTTTTATGATTAGTGAAAATTTTTAGTGACTTTGCAAACATTAGAGGTCATTGTCTCAAGAAAAGGCAAATAATTTTGGACATTTAATTCTATGAAGGAAAGTAACACTCAAATAGTGTAGAGAGCGCTCTCAAATACCTGTATGCACATTTAGATTTCTAAGCAAATGAATTTTGTATCGAGACATTGAAATTTTTATGATTAGTGAAAATTTTTAGTGACTTTGCAAACATTAGAGGTCATTGTCTCAAGAAAAGGCAAATAATTTTGGACATTTAATTCTATGAAGGAAAGTAACACTCAAATAGTGTAGAGAGCGCTCTCAAATACCTGTATGCACATTTAGATTTCTAAGCAAATGAATTTTGTATCGAGACATTGAAATTTTTCTGATTAGTGAAAATTTTTAGTGACTTTGCAAACATTAGAGGTCATTGTCTCAAGAAAAGGCAAATAATTTTGGACATTTAATTCTATGAAGGAAAGTAACACTCAAATAGTGTAGAGAGCGCTCTCAAATACCTGTATGCACATTTAGATTTCTAAGCAAATGAATTTTGTATCGAGACATTGAAATTTTTCTGATTAGTGAAAATTTTTAGTGACTTTGCAAACATTAGAGGTCATTGTCTCAAGAAAAGGCAAATAATTTTGGACATTTAATTCTATGAAGGAAAGTAACACTCAAATAGTGTAGAGAGCGCTCTCAAATACCTGTATGCACATTTAGATTTCTAAGCAAATGAATTTTGTATCGAGACATTGAAATTTTTCTGATTAGTGAAAATTTTTAGTGACTTTGCAAACATTAGAGGTCATTGTCTCAAGAAAAGGCAAATAATTTTGGACATTTAATTCTATGAAGGAAAGTAACACTCAAATAGTGTAGAGAGCGCTCTCAAATACCTGTATGCACATTTAGATTTCTAAGCAAATGAGTTTTGTATCGAGACATTGAAATTTTTCTGATTAGTGAAAATTTTTAGTGACTTTGCAAACATTAGAGGTCATTGTTTCAAGAAAAGGCAAATAATTTTGGACATTTAATTCTATGAAGGAAAGTAACACTCAAATAGTGTAGAGAGCGCTCTCAAATACCTGTATGCACATTTAGATTTCTAAGCAAATGAATTTTGTATCGAGACATTGAAATTTTTCTGATTAGTGAAAATTTTTAGTGACTTTGCAAACATTAGAGGTCATTGTCTCAAGAAAAGGCAAATAATTTTGGACATTTAATTCTATGAAGGAAAGTAACACTCAAATAGTGTAGAGAGCGCTCTCAAATACCTGTATGCACATTTAGATTTCTAAGCAAATGAATTTTGTATCGAGACATTGAAATTTTTATGATTAGTGAAAATTTTTAGTGACTTTGCAAACATTAGAGGTCATTGTCTCAAGAAAAGGCAAATAATTTTGGACATTTAATTCTATGAAGGAAAGTAACACTCAAATAGTGTAGAGAGCGCTCTCAAATACCTGTATGCACATTTAGATTTCTAAGCAAATGAATTTTGTATCGAGACATTGAAATTTTTCTGATTAGTGAAAATTTTTAGTGACTTTGCAAACATTAGAGGTCATTGTCTCAAGAAAAGGCAAATAATTTTGGACATTTAATTCTATGAAGGAAAGTAACACTCAAATAGTGTAGAGAGCGCTCTCAAATACCTGTATGCACATTTAGATTTCTAAGCAAATGAATTTTGTATCGAGACATTGAATTTTTTATGATTAGTGAAAATTTTTAGTGACTTTGCAAACATTAGAGGTCATTGTCTCAAGAAAAGGCAAATAATTTTGGACATTTAATTCTATGAAGGAAAGTAACACTCAAATAGTGTAGAGAGCGCTCTCAAATACCTGTATGCACATTTAGATTTCTAAGCAAATGAATTTTGTATCGAGAAATTGAAATTTTTATGATTAGTGAAAATTTTTAGTGACTTTGCAAACATTACAGGTCATTGTCTCAAGAAAAGGCAAATAATTTTGGACATTTAATTCTATGAAGGAAAGTAACACACAAATAGTGTAGAGAGCGCTCTCAAATACCTGTATGCACATTTAGATTTCTAAGCAAATGAATTTTGTATCGAGACATTGAAATTTTTATGATTAGTGAAAATTTTTAGTGACTTTGCAAACATTAGAGGTCATTGTCTCAAGAAAAGGCAAATAATTTTGGACATTTAATTCTATGAAGGAAAGTAACACTCAAACACTGTAGAGAGCGCTCTCAAATACCCGTATGACATTTAGATTCCTAAACAAATGAAATTCGGATGAGACATTGAAATTTTTCGATTAGTGAAAATATTTAGTGACTTTGCAAACATTAGAGGTCATTGTCTCAAGAAAAGGCAAATAATTTTGGACATTTAATTCTATGAAGGAAAGTAACACTCAAATAGTGTAGAGAGCGCTCTCAAATACCTGTATGCACATTTAGATTTCTAAGCAAATGAATTTTGTATCGAGAAATTGAAATTTTTATGATTAGTGAAAATTTTTAGTGACTTTGCAAACATTACAGGTCATTGTCTCAAGAAAAGGCAAATAATTTTGGACATTTAATTCTATGAAGGAAAGTAACACACAAATAGTGTAGAGAGCGCTCTCAAATACCTGTATGCACATTTAGATTTCTAAGCAAATGAATTTTGTATCGAGACATTGAAATTTTTATGATTAGTGAAAATTTTTAGTGACTTTGCAAACATTACAGGTCATTGTCTCAAGAAAAGGCAAATAATTTTGGACATTTAATTCTATGAAGGAAAGTAACACTCAATAGTGTAGAGAGCGCTCTCAAATACCTGTATGCACATTTAGATTTCTAAGCAAATGAATTTTGTATCGAGACATTGAAATTTTTATGATTAGTGAAAATATTTAGTGACTTTGCAAACATTAGAGGTCATTGTCTCAAGAAAAGGCAAATAATTTTGGACATTTAATTCTATGAAGGAAAGTAACACTCAAATAGTGTAGAGAGCGCTCTCAAATACCTGTATGCACATTTAGATTTCTAAGCAAATGAATTTTGTATCGAGAAATTGAAATTTTTATGATTAGTGAAAATTTTTAGTGACTTTGCAAACATTACAGGTCATTGTCTCAAGAAAAGGCAAATAATTTTGGACATTTAATTCTATGAAGGAAAGTAACACACAAATAATGTAGAGAGCTCTAAATACCTGTACTATAGTTAACAATACTTTTATTCTTATATTTTTCAATTTTTTAATTATGTGTAACTTTATATTATTTTATGTATTGTAAAATATTTTTCTTAAAATTTGATTTGAGAAGATAAAATTTAGTATTTAATATATTATTATTTTTAATAAGATTTTATTTAAATTTTATTTATTAATTTAATATGAAATATAAATTAAAATTAATAAATTTTATGAAATATTTATTATAATCTCCATCTATGCATTACCTATTAAGAATAGCTATCTTGTTATATCAATAATTTGGCTTCAATTTTTTGCCGAACATCACCCAGAACTTTTTTATCAGATTCTTAATATGTTTTAAGTTGAAATTTTTTTTTATATTTTCTACATTTTCTCTTTTATTTCTTCCAGAAGGAAAAAAATGCAAAAAGTATATCTCGTAATACTTTCAATTGTAATGTATTATGACAATAAATTTTTAAATCATTCTTAACAGCTTATCTTGAGCGACATTTAGACTTTTTACAGATATAGAAGCAATAATCTTTGTATTTATCAGATGTTATATATAACACTTGCAATTATATGTGACATCGTTTGCATTTGAGATTAAATGAATATATACCGCAACCTTGTAATTTATGTTCTACTGTTTATGTGTCATGTATAGATTGGTCGTTTCAGATTTGTTGTTGAAAGAATTCCATATATAAACTTTTTTAATAATTATTAACGATTATATTTTAACGATTAAATATTTTTTTTTCACTTAATCATGCACATTATCTAGTAAGTATTTTTCGTAGGATTCGCCACCTAATTTCCACATGTGCCTGCCGCCCCTTGAATCCGGATATTAATTGTTTCGCATTGAACTCGAATAAGGGGATCCATCCCTTTTGACCCCGGTTAAATCGGGCTTGCACCCCTAAATCCCTGCCTAAATAGATTCTAAAAATTCAATTAGGGTGCTCCACACAAATTTATTAATATTATTTACAATATTTTACATATGAAGTACATAATTTAGTGCTAATTAGTTCTTACATGGTTAACTGTATATTAAATCTTCCATGTACTAGAAACACCAATTATTAAACTCATTTATTTTAGTCTCTATGAATTTGTAAATCTATTTTAACATATGGTGCAGTCCAATCTTTTTGTCTTGAATCTGTTTAATTAAGAGTTGATTCATCAATATTTATGATTCTTCTACCCTTCTTAAGTGTTCAACGAATTATTGAGCTGCATACTATCTTTATAACTTACTACTGTTGCTATTATGCAATCAAAACCCCAAAACTCCTTAATGAGGTTTATAAGTGCTTTGATTTGTAGGGAATTTGTTAGGGGTTGGGGTTATTAATTAGGTTTTAATGTGAAATTTATAGTAAATGTATTTAATTTAATCACTCAAAAATCACCTTAGGATCATGTGGGAGAGGTCTGAAGTTTATCTTACTTAACCACAACTCTATCTACTCTATTGATATGTCTGATCTTGAGTTTGGTTTAATTATTATTTACTCTGCCCTTTGTTTTATTGATTGAGATACTCTTGTTTTGTCAATAAATTGCTTTATTCTTTGTTTAGCATCCTTCTTGCATCTTTTAGAGTAGTATTCATTGCGAGGCATATCGCACTCTATTATTATTGCTGCTAAAGCCCACACATCCCACTAAAAGTCTCCATCTCTCCAGTCCTCTCTTTCTGGATAGTACCCTTGCGTTCCCATTACAGTTCCAAGCCTTGATACTTCCACTCTTTAAGCACTGTTAAAATCGATTATTTCTACTCTTACAGGTGAGAAGTTTATCATTATATTTTCTGGCTTCAAATCTCTGTGAACAAACCCTAACTTATGAAGCTCTTTAATACCTTATACGGTCTGAGTCGCTATTTATCCAAGTTACTTTTGATTCCTTTGATCTGTTATGAAATCTCTGAGGGTCATTTCATAGAGTGGTCTGAAAGCAAGATGATCCTTGGCAAGGAGAACAGCATCTAGCTTGATTAAGTAACTACACTCTTTTAACTTTGCTTGAGTGAGTACTTGATACTCATTTTGTAAACTCCATCTAATATTTATCATCACTTAAGAGATAGTTGAAGGGATACACCTTGTTTGCGTATTGATGATCATTCAAAACCCCAAAACCCCTTAATGAGGTTTATAAGTGCTTTGATTTGTAGAGAATTCGTTAGGGGTTGGGGTTATTAATTAAATGCGAGACTAAAATTACAAGCTTTTGGGGTCTATTTATGATGAAGAGTATATAGATTTAGTGTTTAAACTGCGTCATGGATACGATATGTATAGTGAATAACTCAAACCAGTAATGAACTATAAGTCTATTGCACTGCTCTTAAAGCGTAGTCCCTCAACTGTTCGTTCTCACTGCTTGAAAGCTGTGTAATTAAAGCAATAATAGCTGAATTCTTAGCCAAAGAGGAAAGCTAAGTTTCTATAGAAGCATATTGACTATCTTATTAATGAAAAAACTTTGAAGTATTTGGCTCACTTCTCTATCGACTAACGAGCTATTATGTTTCATCGCCAGTTCCCTGAGTTGAAGATCTCTGCATAGTCTGTTGCAAACATTTATAAACGAAACGGTATCTCTTACAAAGGTGTGAATCGTATCAAGAGAGTAGTTGATTTCACTCTGCCATTTTACAACAACAACTTAAATTATATTTATAATTAAATGGAGAAGAGCCTAATAGAATAATATTAAGTTTATTCATACTGACGAGGCTGTGTTTACATTCAACACTTTCATCTAGAAGTCTTGGTATAAGAGGCATAGCAACATAGAAGTATATGACTAGAAAGTCAAGGTATAAACAATGGCTATTCTTGGAGGAATTAGCGAGGATACTGGTTTAGAAACTTATCTTATTCATCCTCGCTCTATTAAGACAGAGTAGTTTATAAAGTTCTTAGAACAGCTGAGAGAGAAGTACCCTGAATAAGAGATTATACTATTCGTTGATAATCTTTATGTTCATAAGACCAAAGAAACAAGGAAGAGTTATGAACAATTTAGAATAACGCCAGTGTTCAACGTACCTTACAGTCCATAGTTTAATTGGAATTGAGTTCTACTGGGGAATATTAAAAGGTCATTACAAGAAACTGCTGCTATCTCACTTGATGCATGACCTACCTATCGATACAGTAGACT